>PRKT01000900.1:136602-183875 GCA_003671525.1 Saccostrea glomerata | reverse complement strand
TTAATGGACTCTAATCTTGAAAACTGTTCGTTATATCCATATGTTACATTAAAGACGTCCGAAAACCTGGGGAATATAAAGATATTCAGTGTGGCCCCACCCTACCCCAGGGGTCATGATTTGAACAATTCTGAATCTACACTACCAGAGGATGATTCCATATCAATATGATCATTCATGCCTTTGCTAATTTTGAGAATAAGATTTTTAAAGAATTAGTTACCATATAAGTTTCTATTTAAAACTTTGATCGGCCATTGTGGCCCCGCCTTACCCCCAGGGGCCATGATTTGAACATATCTGAATCTACACTACCTGAGGATGCTTCCATATAAATATGATCATTCATGCCTTTGATATTCTTGAGAAGAAAATTTTAAAATAATTTTCCTATATATTTCTAAATAGAACTTTGATTGGCCAGTGTGGCCCCATCCTACCCCCGGGGGTCTGATTTGAAAAAATCTGAATCTACACTACCAGAGGATGCTTCCATATAAATATGATCATTCAGGCCTTTGCTATTTTAAAGAATAAGATTCTTTTTAAAGAATTTTCCTTTTTATATTTCTATGTAAAACTTTGGTTGGCCATTGTGGCGCCGCCCTTCCCCCGGGGGTCATAATTTTAATAAACCTGAATCTACACTACCTGAGGATGTTTCCCTATAAGTTGATTTTTCTGGCACAGTGGTTTTTGAGAAGAAGATTTTTAAAACATACTATCAAATTTTCACTATTTCTGAATTTTCCCACTTGAAAAATGCGTGGCCCTTTATTTCAATTAACTTGAATCCCCTTCACCTAAGGATACTTTGTGCCAAGTTTGGTTAAAATTGGCCAAAAGGTTCAAAGTTTTATACTTAAGTTATTAAACAATTCCCGATGTCAACTTAACGTAAACTTTCAACGTGTACATGTACATAATTTAGCTTTCTTGACATATAGATATAGAAAACATCATTCAAATTTCATTTGATTGACATTATACCTGTAGGATATCTATATTGAATTTAACCGTACTTAACAGTCTTTGTTATAACAGCTTTTGTTACATTTGGATTTAACGTAAATTAAGGATAAGAATAAAAGTAAGATCTTACATCAAAAAAGATATGCATAGCAAAATTAGACCAGAAAATATATATCTATATTAAGTTTCAAACAATATTAGGGGATTGTCAGATATTTTAAACCATTATCGTTGTGCGTATTCTCATTGTTTACACTAAGAACAGATAGCAATGCTGAATAAATGACTATTGTTTTGAAAAGTTACCGCGTTTAACTAGCTCCAATTCAATTGCTCTCCTTTCCTTCACGTCTATATTTTCAAGAAGATTTCCACCAATATTTTTGCAGCTGCTCTGAAAGTAGATTTTAGGATAATTTTTTTTTAGAAATTAGTTTTTTATTTTAAAAAACATAACGGCAAAACATTGTTTACCACACGTTATTTAGCATTGTTAATTCAAAATCTCTAAGAAAAAAGGAAAAAAAAACAGATGCATGCCTTTTCCTTCAACTCGGCATTCAGATATAATTAGAGACAGTGTAAAAAATTAATAGAAATTACTTCCATTCATTTATCATCTCGGTATATACAAAAAAAAACCTTAAAACACACCTCTGTCTCAGATTTTGATATTTTACTAACTGTATGACAAAAAGAAAAACATAAAGATTTGAATTTTCTCATTTTTCACTCACCTTATTCATGACTAAAATAATATTCCGCTATCTCATGGCAATTGTGACTTCAAACTTATTAAATAATAAAGAACTGGTTTAGAATAGTAACAGATAATGTAACAAGATTTCATTATTCCCGTGTAAAGTCAGCATTTGATCGATAGAATGACCTTTTCAGCACATTAAACCTCCTTGTGCAGTATTTTAACTGACATTTTGTTGGCGGGTGTAATCTGTCGGCAGGGGATGCTCACTCCTTCTTGGTATCTGGCCTGAGGCCATAAAAGTTACACGAGCTCAATTTTGATCTCAGTCTCATTTTTCCACCATTAGTTCCTATGGTAAAAGTGAGACTGAGGTCAAAAGTGAGCACCCATGCATGATCTCAACTCTGATGTTTTGGAGGTCCATGATTGCTCTGCTCAAACTTTGTAATGTGACATTGTAAATGAACTTCTGATCTTGAATACTATTCGTTATCTACATATGTTTCATGTTTTATAGCAAATGATCGGTTGTTCTTTTCAATATTTAAGTCTACGAATATTCCATCTATCTCTTAAATACATATGTTTAGGCAGGTGCGAGCGGTAAACAGGGGACGATTGATCATTTAAGGCACTGATTGCATTTCAGGGGGTCTGCTTTTTGTGCCATATTACTTCTTCGGATTGATCACTACATGTATTTGTTTTCCTCACTATGTTCATTATCTGGCCTTGCCCTCTTACGTATCAGAGTAAAATTATGGGGTCGGTAGGAAGGTTGGAAAATATTTCTTTTCAAACAATTTTAAAGCATATGTATACGGGATAAATAAATAAAAAGAAAAAAAATGGCCTTTTGGAATGTAAAAAATAATTTCAGTCGGGCCATTTTAATCGGTCGGGAGAGGGCAACCAAACAATTTCTCTAACAACGGTCATAGATTATATGTATATAAACACATTTTTCTTACCACTGCCTTATGGAAACTCATGGCATTGTTTGAAAATAGGTAGCTTTTGGTTTCTAAGTGAATCCATTCTCCGCTTAGTTCTGTTGATTATAAAAAAATTGACAAAAAAAAAGCATTAGACATATTTTTAAAAAAATATTTTTATTGAAATACAAGACTGATGTGAAATATCAGTTTCTAGCTGTATTTAAATAGAAAGAGACGCCTTAAAGCTTACGGTTCAGTAGGTTCTGTTGTTCTTTTAGTTTGTCAGATTCTTGCTTCAGGAGTTCTTCCTGTTCTGTCAAGAGAAGAAAAGATTATTTCTTTCTGTGTGCACGACATTTCTTCTTCCATTCTTTATCTTTTAGATGATATTTTTGCATTTCGTGCATAAATCTCTTTAATATTTGCCTGATTTAATAAAAGAACAATATCTATATAAGTGTAACTCACGACTTATATTTTGAATTTTTTCCTGTACATATCCCTCCTGCTGTTTGAACAGCAAATCTCGATCTATGAGTCATCAAAAGCAAATGAGAAAACGAATGAAGAAATTGATGGATACATAAAACATATAAATACTACTCTTTCTATAGTTATAATAAAAATAATAAAAGAATCAGCACTGGTACAACTAATAATAATAACAAAAAATAAAATGAATTTACAGACTGAATAAAAATGCATTTACTGTATACAGGGTTATTTTCATTCCATGTTATTTTCGCACTTTTGAATTTGTGAATAATTTTGTCCCCTTTAAAATTCGCTCTGTCATAGTTCTGTTTAAGAAATTTTGAATTGTAATTTGAATTCGCCCCGTTTTAAATTCGCCCAATCAAGGAGAGGGCGAAAGGGGCGAAATTAAAACGGGGGCGAAAATTTCCCTGTATACTGTATTTCAATGCACCATTACGAACTTTTTCTTTGAGATTGCTACTTATTGTATTTGTAATTATTTTATTTAAATACTTTTATGAGAAATTAAATGATTCGTGTTCTATTTTTTCGAATAAAATCTGTCGGAAATGAATGCACTTTTGCTTCAACTAGAAAATTCATAATTAAATCATAAAGATGAACTGCGTGTTTGATATTTTTCGTCCAATATTCAAGATGCCAAATCATACTATTTTCTTTTGGGAAAGTCTTATCATAGGATTAAACGTTCTTTTTTCAGAATTTATCGATGTGTAATTC
Source organism: Saccostrea glomerata (assembly GCA_003671525.1). NCBI lineage: Eukaryota > Metazoa > Mollusca > Bivalvia > Ostreida > Ostreidae > Saccostrea > Saccostrea glomerata. The sequence continues at coordinate 180,041 of PRKT01000900.1, read as the reverse complement.
TGCCTTTTTACTCACAAACTGAATAAAAGTGCGAATCATTTTTATGTAAAGTTTTTGAGTAAAAAGGCAGAGTTTACACATCAATAAATTCTGAAAAAGTAATGTTTAATTCTTATAATTCCAATTATGATTTTTGCAATCCGTTATTTTGTACGGCGTAGGAATATTTTATACCGCAAAGAAACGTATACAAGATGAATTGATAAAATCCAACTTTATTTGTCAAAACAATCAATAATTAAACTTATAAAACCTCATTGAATGTTGTTTAAGTCAACAACTATCGTAAATACGCGTATTCTCCAAAATAGTTCGTCCTTGACCATGGCCAAGTTGACGTCATGACGAAAGTTGAAGACCGACGACGTCCTCGATTTGCTCTGGTTCGTTCAAAGATTTAGGGAGAATATGAGATCTGTATGATGTAAATCTATGAATCTGATGCTGAAAAGGCAAGAGTTTTAGGTACGTTTCTTTTCCCTATCATAACGATACCAAGTGAGCTGATATGGAATGTCGAGTAAATGACAGCATGATCACTGATTAGCGATTTCAAAAATTCACACTTGTGATCCGACAGGGATATAAACATAATATTCCCGTCTGTCAGTCCTGTTTATCTCCTTTTTATTCATTAATTAATTTATTCATTTTTTATTATAAGTTTCTTGTAATCATAATTTATCTATTTAAAACGGACTAGAAGTATCTGTTTTCATTGTTTTAAAGGTCAAGAAAGTAGTTCTGGTTGAAAAATTCATCGATGTGTAAACTTTTTCTTGAATTTGTTCTCGTCCAATCAAAACACAAGGAATCAATAAATGAAATTAAGATTGGAGTTATTAGGTTGTAAACATTTAAGCTAAGCCGAATATAGAAAAAAAAACCAATGAATTTAAGAATAAACTAAAACTTACTCTAAAATTAATTCTAAATTTTTCTGTAAAATCCCAAGAACGCAAAATGTAATGGGTCTTGTCAACAAACGTATGAGAAGGTGATATTTTCTTTTACTGTATTCTTTTCTTCTTGTTGTTGTATACTAGTGTATACAACAATGTAAAAAAAAATTGAAGGAATTTCGTTGCTTAGCAGCTCTTTCTTACATGAGCAAATTTTTCCTAGAATTTTTTCAATTCTACCGTTTGCTGCTGGAGAAAGTTATTGAACTAAATGGTACAAATGATATTCTTATACGGGATTTTTATTTCATTGTTAAGCAGTGTTGTCCTGTTAAATTGGAATTATTTTTTGTATTTGCAAAAGTATTGATGACGTCATTATTATTGGTAATAATGTATCTGACACTTGTTGAAGTTCATTTTCTCGACAAAACTTCTTTCGATCTAAATGTATTTCTAAACTTCGTTTTTATACTTCTTACACCTGGACTAATTGAGGTGTTGTTTTTTGAAAGCAATGCTGATAAAGTTGAGAACATGCGTCTCGATTTAAAACTGCTTGTTGAACTTTTACAAGATAAGAACCATAAGAACCATCTCGAACACATCGAACAAGAGCGGGAAGCCGATCTTGACAGAGCCTTAATTATTGACTTTTCTCATCCAAAAAGTTTTGAGTTTTGGTGCAAACTTCTATGCATCTGTTTTTGTGGATGTTTGAGAATTCCGGTTGACAAAAATGGTCAATGTGAATATTGTTGGACTCTGGGGGAAGTAAAGACTGATGATAATAAAGTGATTTACACTTTGAACTACTTTAACGTGTTTAATAGACAACAAACTGCAAGAGAAAATAACATTGAAGAAGTATAGTAACCAAAAAAATGAAAGTGAGTCTGAGTTCATTCTTAGACTAATACATGTAATAACTTATTGTCTTCTTCTCCAAATCCCTCTTTTGCCTTGCCGTCTGAAACCAAAGACAACAATAAAATCAGGGTTTGCTTCTTTTCCATGCAATTTGCAGGTCTTTCTCTGAAACCTTTAGATTTAAGGTCCCGTTTTACTGCTCAAAGACCATCAATGACAAGCTTAGGTCTACATTTATAGCTTTTCTTGAGTATGTAGTCTTTTTAATTTGTGATCAAAATCATCAAAAGGGACATAAAACTACAATCAATCAATTCGCCAGAAAAAAGTTAATTAAAGACAAAAGCTAAATATAATCAAGAAAAAATTAAATAGCATGACAACTTCATATGCCTATATTTTATAACCAGATTGCCTAGGAAAAGAGATTTAACTATGTAACAGGTCATCCAATCTTCCAAAAATGGAGTTTATAAATTTCCAAATTAAATTTCATCTCTAGATGAGAAGAATTCAATTTTGGTTGTAATGCTGTATTGATTGGATAAAAAAAATACTTTATATCGTATCAAATGGTTAGCCTACGTCACAATGAATTCCGTCAAAAACGTATTTACCCGCCTGACTTTACATTCAAATTTTGTAAAAATTGAAGTAATCTTTAAGACCAATCATCTTTTTTCTTACGCCAAATGAATAAAAATTAAATTATAAGGAATGAATTTAATAGCTAATAATTTTATACCGTATTAACTGGCTTGGCGGTTTATAAAGCATAAACTGCCCCAACCCAGTTTATGCCTTAAAAAATGGGTAGCTACCTTTGGCGATTTAACACTTTCTATGTGATATGGAAATTAGGAAATTCTTCATTCCTTAAATGAAAAAAATACATATTTATCCTAGCAAATATTTTGCCATCAGAGATTGCTGTGTACAATCAAGCTAAACACTTTGATCAATTTTAAACCTTAACGTCAAATATTCCAAAGAAAAAGGATACTGAGATCTCTTAAGGGGATGAAGGATGTATGGTCACGTGACTCAGTTGATTTATGTCATAATCTCTGATAAAATATGTACAAAGCGAGATTGAAACCACAGTACTTGTATAATTTTTTTGACTGTTTGTTTGCGTTCACCATCTAGTATAAAAATATCTGAAAACAATCAAAATTTCTTGCAAATATTATCAAATTACGGAATAGATTAATCCACTCTGCCGTTTCCCTACTCTGCGCGTCCAGTGCGTCTTTGACGTCATAGTGAATCTCTTAGTTTAGTAAGATCATACACGGTAAAAACGGGTAGTATAAAATCATAAAAACGGGCCATAATATGTACATGGTAGGGTATTTTGTAAATTTCAGAACGCAAAAAATATTTTTACATGGTTGTTGACGGAAAAGTTCTGTGGGTTTGTCTTATTTCGCTTATTTCAGGAATCTGTGACGTCATAGTTGGGTTTTCCCGTACTCGAGAAATGTGAACATGACACGTTTTTCTCATGATCATGACTCGTTTAACTTTGCCCCGTGCAATATTGAGCTCAGCTTTACCAATCGATATTTTTACAGTTAATCAATACAATGACGACCTTGAACTTCGACGTAAATTTTCAAATATTAAATGATAGGATTTTTTTGCAAATTAATTTCTTTTATGGTTTAAGTTGTCCTAAAAAAGTCGTAAATTTCCGTCTCCAGATGTGGTGTTACAAAAGAATCTTGCTATTTCGAATTTTTAACCCTATTCACACTCTAAAATATTTTGAAAGACACATTTCCGTTGGTATATTTTTTATCTATGGTGAAAAATTTCAATTATCGACCGAGTAATGGACCCAGAAACACGGAGAATAAAAACTCCGCCCAGACACTGTGGGGTATGGTATTTGTCACTCAATATCTCAGAAATAAGTCTAGAAACCTATTGATATGTCTGCTTTATAGTATGTAGGACATACTAAATAAGATATATACGAAATATGAAAAAAATTAAATGACAGGTATTTTTTTCAGCTAAAGGTCCTTCATCCCCTTAAGATAGTGCTTGCTAATCCTTATCGTTTAGATGTAGAATTTCCTAATTTCCATATCACATAGAAAGTGTTAAATCGCCAAAGAGATTAAAATACCATTATTTAAATGAACTATCGAACAATTTTACACAAGTATAATTGATTGATTAATTGAATGTTGTTTAACGTCCCTCTCAAGAATTTATTATTATTTCAAAATTGTTTCTATGCGTATACAATTCAGAAATGACTGTCGCAATTACATGTAAGAATTGTAGACATTTGTTGATTCTTCTCAGAATCAATTTCAGATGCCCTTAATTTAATAGTTTCATTGTTTATTGGCAATCTCATATCTGAGTAAGTTCCGCCCATTTAGTTAATAAACCCCGACCACTGGGACTGCTTGGACTTCTTGGACCGCTGTAGGACTGCTTTAACAGACAAAGAAAGCAGTCCCCGGGACTGCTCTGTGTCAGGTTAGGTTTGGCCTGTACTGTATATGTCATAAAAAAACTACGTTAATAACAATCGAAATTGTCTTTCCCGGCACTTTGCTATAAGATGGTTTCAATGTCATGCTTATTAATGTAATCATTATTAGTGGACTTTTACGAGAAGCACTGACTTCTACAGTTGACGGTTTACTTGGACATTTAAACTTGTATCATGTACGGAGGTACAGAATTGATAATACATAATAAAACCTTTCTAATGGTCATAGGTATGGTGTTAGGGGCACTTACATGTGAAGGCCGGAAGCTGAGGGTAGGGTGATTGTCATTTCCTTCAAGGACAACTTGTATGTGCATTGAAATAACCCGTTATTTTCGTTTAATTAAATTTTGATCTAAATATTTATATCGTAAAAGAGCTTCCGTACATTGTTCTTGTCAAAAAGTAAGCCCTCAGCTGTAAAAGTCAGCGCTCTTCGTAAATGTCCATTATGAGGCATTAAACTGACTAACTTAAGATATTAGGACAAAGGATGTGTGAATATTTATTAATTTTTCGTCAAATTAAACATTTTTGAACTAATTCTTGATTTCTTTTTATATAATGTATACTCATGGATACTGTACATGTAGGATCATTCATTTAGATTTTTTTCTTTTATATACATGTAGCACTGGATGTAAAATTGGTTTCCTACACAAAGTGTGTACTACTATTTGATTTATTTAACTTATGCACGTGTTTTATAATATAATACCCAATTGTTTTTCGCTCTATGTAGTAGCATTACATGTCTGTACAAAGAAATTGTTAAATTGGTGTATTGATGACAGTGAAAATTTCATTGTGCTGATGTATTTTATTTTTGGTTTATATAATAAATGTATCTTCTAATAAAAAGTTTGGTAGAACTTTTGTCGTTGTTTTCTTTAATTCGTGGGTATTTCTGTAAGGCATATTGGAATGTGGCTCAACGAAAGCAAGCTCAAGTTCATGGAGCGTGTTGGGTATGTTTTGTTTTTCTAGTTTTTTCTTCTGGAGCTATTCCGATTTATGTTCGACAAGTTCTTGCATGACTTCTGACATATCTTTTTTTAACGTCATATGTTATCCAAATTTGGAAGAAGTTTTTTAACAATAAATTCAAATGATTTATATTATTTTTTTAATATCACGATTTATATAAAACTTATCCAGAATGCAAAAATCGGGTCGAGGAGCATATCAAAATTAAGTAGTTTAAAAAAACCACACTAAATAATGTCTGTAGTCATATTCTCTGAAAAATGGAGCAAAAAACAAAAAAACCAAAAAAAAAAAAAAACAACCTAGAAATTCAAATTAAGAATTGTTACATCGATTCGTATTCCAAATTAATCACGTTTTAGAACGCCATGGAGCAGCAGTTAACGATGCAATCTTGTGTCTTATTCAGGAAAAATCCTGAATAAACTCTTAAAATGTTGGTGGAATAAAACATTGTGTCACAAGCGTACAAGTTTAAAAACTCAACTTCTCTATTAGTTTTCAATTGGCAAGAACGTGTATAATTCTTGTCGTCATTAAAACTGATCACATAATAAGCGAGAAATTAAGGGGAATCCACCTACTAGATGTACTCATGCACGCATGAAAATATCCACCCCTGTAATTGTATGTACATGTAAAGTGTAACCTGAATAAACATCACGTTCCTTGAAGAGTACTGCGTTTTCTGGCTGAAACTATTAAAATGTCAAGGTATTTAGGTATTTCAATGTCAATGGACATACATAGGCAGTGACTGCTCTCTTATCCTGTTATGTTTATACATAATACAATATTGTTTTAATTAAAATGTCCAGGTATTAGTGTTTATTATAATATAACCTTGTGTACATATAGCCACGAATGAATATACAAAATCGAGTCCTGTTAAAAGATGTTCTAACTTTTCTTAATAAGAAAATGTTCTATGATGCAAGTGTTTTAGACGCTGTATATGATGTTATTTAGCGTTCTATAAAGTATTTGACTCCCCATAAGAAAATGAACATAATGTAGAGTGAAAGATATCGAAATAACTAACAGTATTCGAGCTCAAAAATCCATTAAACAATATGAAATAAGAGCAGAGCAAACACGGACCTTCAAAACATCAGAGGTGGGATCAAGTGCCATGGAGGAATGAGCATCCCCTGCTGACCGTCACACTCGCCGTGTGCTCCTGTCATGATCGGGAAATAACAGAAAAATCCGTCAAGAATTCAGTGTGTAAATAATTGCCTAACAATTAGTATGAAAAACGTCAAACAACATTTGACTAAGTCATTAAGAATGAATTGTACATCGAAAATATGCATTTAGTTTGTTTCAGTGTCTCAGTAAACGATTTATAATGTCATAAAAGAAATGTACTAGTTACTTCAAAAAATGATTACGACGCTACATGCCCAAGCGTAAGCCTAAGCTCATGTTTTAATGAGAATTGTTGAGTTTATTAACTTAATTTTACATGTATAGCCGGAGCTGTAAAAAACACTAGGTAAACAAACTAGGTTGAAATGTTGAGGTATCGCAGTATCCTTTCAAATATTTTTTATGCTTTTAAAATTTTCTTGTTACTTCTATATATTGAATGTTTTTAACTAATTTGAAAGATTTTTTAAGACGGTCAGTACATGTATATATATTTATGCATCACCCTAATATGCAATTTCAAGAGAGGACATAAATCATATCTATTATAGCTTTTACGGACTGGTTAACATTAGGGAGAAGAGAACTATTTATATTCAAAACTATCTATACTAAGAACACGATTACAATGATATTACGATTGTTTTAATGTTACATTGTATAGGCATTCCTGATTAAATAAAGATTTAATTTATCAAAAATCATGGTCCAAATAGTTCAAGTAAGAAGGCCAAAATAAGGAATTAATTTTGAAATAGAACACTTATTTTCGCGAATGTTTAATATACTAGGCATGATGAGGCCGACGATTTTATGCATGTACAAACCATGAAATTTAAACTTTTCTATATATTATTGCTAAGCATTCTCCAACTACGAAATGAAATCCCAACAAAATAATTTTTTTCCTCAAACTTCGTAACCTATAAAAAAAAAATGACACCACGTGCACTAAATCATTTGAATTTACAATAGATAAAATAATTCTATTATATTCTTTGCTTATGTCCTTTCTGATCTTGAGAAGATCGTTAAAGTTTACTCTCAACAATCCCCCCCCCCCATTTCCCCCCTGCTTAAAGTGGAAGATATTAATTTCGGTCCGTCTGTCCGCCCGTCTTTCTTACCGTTTGTCTGTAATTCTGTTTGCTCGTAACATTTTCGTTTCCATGCAATATCTCGAGAAGCCTTTAAGCTTTTGCAATAAAATTTTACAAAATAACTCTCCATAGCCAATGGAAGATCCCGATTGAGGTCAAATGATCATAGGTCAAATGTCATAAATTAAAACATTGTCTGTTTTGACACTTTCCTTTCCGCGCGATATCTGGGAAGGCCTTAAAGCTTTTGCAACGATATTTTATACCACAGCTCTCAATGGACCAAGGAAGAACTCTATGCTTTTTTTCTGGGTCAAAACCTTAAAGGTTAGGGGTCATAAATTCATCATTAATTTTGTCTGCTTTTTAACACTTTCCTTTCTGTGCGATAGGTCGATAATCTGCAGAAGTCTTTGAAATTATGAAGCGCTTTTACCTTCCTTTTCCTTGTATTTCTTTGGTTTCAATTACCCCCCCCCACCCCCTTTCCGAATTAATGTTTTGCCTTAACTTGCTATAAAAATAAAATATTATTTATGTAGAATTGTGTAATAGTAAAATTAGTCAATAATTGCATAAAATTTCGTAATATATGAATTACAATTGTTTCAGTATTGCATGTTGAATTTATGGATTATTATGACAAAACAAATTGAAGAACAAGTTAACTGAATAACGAGTTCAAGCAATATGAGCTGCATTTTTGAAAAAAAATTTGGTTGTTAACATGTGTTATTATGATAAAGTTCCATTTAACTTAAATCTTTATGATCAATTTAAATAAAGCATATAAAATCATGATTGTAAAGTACGACAATAATGTACTTTTGATTCAATCTAAGCTAATAAATAGTTCTAAAATCGCAAATATGATCAACAGAAATTCAATAACGTCATTTTTTTCTGTCATTGAAATAGTTATTTAAAATTGTGCAACAAAAAATTCTGACATCAAAGTTGCAGCTTATATTGCTTTAACAAAAGCAAACTCACCGGACACAGCAATTGAATTTAGTGATCAGAAATATTTTTAATGGGTTAAACTAGACACACTTGTATTGTTAAAATTTGACAATGTAGAACGTGATGTAAACATGTATACGATATGTATGTGACCCACTGTTTGCATTTAATTCCTCGTTAAATCAAGTTTGTCGATTGTTGAGGGGAAAGATTCTCGCTTATCACGTAAGAGGCCCACGGTTCAAACCGAGATTGATCCTTTTATTGGACTTTTTTTTTCGATAAGTACATGTAAATGATAATATTTAGCATCTGAATGAAGAACTATCAATAATGACGTATTTCGTGTAGAAAATATTATTGTGTGATAATTTTATATATCAAAAGAATCTTCATAAATGTATACACGTTTAAAGTACATGTATAAACAGTCTAATAATATTTTATCCATATTGGCATTTTTTTTATTTGCTTCAGTATATGATTTGATAATTCTGCAAGTTCGGGATAGGGGGGAGGGCGAGTCGACCCCTCAATCTGAGTATTCTCCTCTTTTTTTTCTTCACCGGGGGACACAAATTATCTGAATTAATTTGTTTTCTTAACAGTTGATTCCCAGTTCAAATCTTGAGGTTATAATTCAGAAAAGTTAATCAAACTACATATAGGCTTTAAAGAAGTTCATATTTATTTATTGGAATGCCATTAAAGAAATATTATACTTGTTTTCATAATCACTCTAGCTTATTTCTAGAAAGGTTAAAAGTTTCATACTAAAATTTTTCAACAAATCTCGATACTGGGTACATATGCAACTTAATGTCACATATCTTTTTATACATAATTTAGTATTCGTAACACACAAAGATGAAGAATACAATATCTAAATTTCAAATGATTGACATATTATCTGTACAAATAATTTTTAAAAAAATCATTACAGTACTTAAGGTAGGATTCTTCTCTGGTTTCTGACTAGATGAAACATTCAAAGTATATTTGCTTATATGTCTTATATATTGAGGTGTAAGGAATTTAAAAGACCATATTTTTCTTTCCTCATCAGAAATGTACAACTTTAAATAGAAATGGTAAACTGCGTTTGAAAACTAGCAGGGACTATATTTTTAAACAATGAATTTAGCTATAATTTTTACACAATCGAAGACTTGGAGAAATTTTCAAATGTAAGTTAAATTAATAATGAGGGACTGAACTTTCAAAATATATCAAACAAATATGATTTTTCAAACAAACTAGAACTTTGTTAGCTTTAAACGCTTCCTATCAAAGTGCAGATTTGAGCCAAAATCCATAAAAAGTATTTTTTTCTCTCTTATTAAACGATCAAAACTTTTTGTTTTTGTATCATTTTGTACATTTATAAGACTAATTTATCATATGTGAAAATAAGAAAACGTTAAATATAGGAAGCATATGAAAATAACTAATATATCCTAAAAAATTAAGAAAAACAGAGAAAATTCGGATTAGACAATATCCAGTTAAGTAAAATTATTTATGTAAATTTGGTAATATCATGCTATAGACCCGATATAGTAATATGTTTTTATGCAAAAAGAACAATCATTAAACTTTTGAAATAGAAGTAGGTATTACATGATTGGCAACAGTATTTTTTTTATTCTAAATGTGAAGTAAAAAGATAATGACCTTGACCTGACCTTGCCTCTAATATAAAACGGTCAAATTTAGTTTCACTGATACTATCACTTACTGATACTGTCTTCTTGATTCTGTGAAAATTTCATGAATTTTTGAATATTAGAAATATGAGAAGAATCTTACCTTAAGTAGCTCACTCTAAAAATTCTGATTCTGAAAACTAAGGGAATGCAGTTCTATGTAATTTGACATGCACTGGGTAATAAATTTTGTGTCGGAATTGACGATGTAGGATTGTACAGTATAACAACACATCAAAAAAAAAAGGAAAACGGAGGATATATGAACGTCGGAATTTATGATGCGACACATTGGAGAGATGTCTGATTAGACAGTTTTCATTGAAATTGTTAGACGATTTGTCTGGCTTTACTTTTCTGACACAGATAAGGGTAATAATAATTACATTTGATATCATGCCACTTCCAATTGTCAGCCTTTAGTGCTACAATACAGTTTTCCTTTCAGATTCCCTGGCTGCCCATCTGCCCAGTTGCCCACCTCCACTTTGGAGCCGTTTGATTCGTATACATAGACACCTTCTTGAAGAATATCAGTCACCCCAATCCATGTAAAATTATAGTCTTTAAAAGAAACAATAAAATTATAATGTCATAATAATTTAATTTATTTGCCCATTTCTATTTGGCTGATTAATATTGATGTTTGCATCAGTATTTTACTTAAATGAATACTGCCTGACAACAATGTGTATGAGCTTCGTAAAGTAACTACATAATAATATATATTGTAAATATCTTTTAGATATTGTTAATCAATGATCGCAGAATAATTTTTGAAATACATGTATTGTTACTTTACGAAGCTCATACACATTGTTGTCAGGCAGTATTCATTTAAGTAAAATACTGATGCACACATCAATATTAATCAGCCAAATAAAAATGGGCAAATAAATTCCATAATTATGACATTTCAATTTTATTGTTTCTTTTAAAGACTATAATTCTACATGGATTGGGGTGACTGATATCCTTCAAGAGGGTGTTTACTTATACGAGTCAAACGGCTCCAAAGTGGAGGTGGGCAACTGGGCAGATGGGCAGCCAGGAAAACAAGGAAGAAAGGAAAACTGTATTGTAGCACTAAAGACAGACAATTGGAAGTGGCATGATATCAGGTGTAATTATTATTACCCATATCTGTGTCAGAAAAGTAAAATCAGTAAAATCAGTGCAATCGGTGAGATAGGGAAATCCTTTAAATGAAAAACTTTTTAATCAGACACCTTATCAATCCTTTGCACTATATGTTCTTATGTTAATTTTTCCCCCTTCTTCATACACCGTCTATTCAGACTTAAGATTTGTTTCCTTGTGCATGTTGCGTTAGACAGGACTATACTTTTTTGTTTCTGTTCTAAGAATCATGGATTTAATTTGCTATAGCAATCTCAAAGTACTTTTATAATTGAATATGAAATTTGTACAAATATAATGTCAATCAATTAAAATTTAAATATTGTTTTCTTTATCCATATGTAAAAAATAATCCTAAATTACGTACACACTGACAGTTGACGTTAAGTATACCGCTTATCGAGAATTGTTGATTGATTTTAGTATAAAACTTTTAATCTTTGGAAGTTTTCTAGAATTCAACTGGAGTGACTTTAAGCACAAGTATAATTTGTTTAAGACAATTCACCCTTTGGCAAATGCGCTTTTTATGCAGTGTTTAGTTTCGCTTGTTGGTGTTTAAATTGTATTACCATGTCCGTATATTTCATGTATATATAAACCTTAAGGCCTTCTTTTTTGTGATTTTTATACACATTTTGTGAAAAATAAAGGTTAAATATTTGCATTGTATGCTGGCATATTTCTGTCCCCTACATGCCAGATAAATTATGTTAACATGCAACATACTAATGTCAGCATGCAAGTTAATTATGTTCACATGCAAGTTACCAATCTAATAAGAAAATATTATTTTAAAATAGTCTAATTTACTTACTGTATCTGACATCTTCAATTTATTATGAATTTTGTTCATATACAATGGAAATGTAAATAAATAAAAAAAAATTATTATGCTTCCTGTTAGTTTGTCTCTATATAACCCATACCCAACTATTTTCGCATAGTCTAGGAATTATGGTCTAAGGAATTATATAGCGTAAGCATACTATGCCGACATAGAGCACACCTTTGAGTTTCCTGAGAAAATTTCATCTTGCCCACTATAGGGCTTGAACTCTCAACTCGGCGGTGCGTGAGAACGTGAATCCAACGCGCTACCATACGACAGCCGTTAACAAACGTTGACACGTTTAACGTATATAAAACGTAGTACTTGTACCGTAGCCACATACACACATACACAAAATAAATTTCTTAAATTCCAAACGATTTATAATTAGTAAGGATTTTTAATATCAATTCGGATATTCCCGTACATATGCTAAAATTCGTTATGTTACACCTCAATCATGAAAGCGAAGTCTTTAAAAAGTTTAAAATAATGCGCACTGTGGATGAAAGTGCAAAGCGCATTTTGTCATGATTTCTCGTCTGCTTTGCAAGGTGCGATATTTAATTTGGATTTCTTATCATATAAAAGACAGTGAGCATAATAATAATGATAGTTTTATTATTTGGATGTACTATGCCGAAATAAATGTAGTATTCAGGGTTTGACACATAGTGCACTCGCCTCCGGCGATATTCCTTTAGTATATTGTTGCATAGCCTTTACAGATGATAACCTGTCGTAGTCTGGAAGGAATTGAAGCATACAGACTGCCATCCCAGATATTAGTAACTGTAGCCACTAAGTCGTTCTTCTTTTGAATGTTGTCAATCTCACGGGATAGTTTGATTTTAATACAACACCAGACATTTTCGATAATATTAGGGTCTTGGGACTGGGCAGGCAAGCTAAACTTCTAAATACCGTTTTCTTGTTTCCATGCACTGGTCTGTCTAGATGCGTGTGGTGTTCCATTATCATCTTGGAAAACTGTCTATTTCAAGACACTTTAGCAATAACTGGTCATAAGTGATTAAATGATTTGTCCAATAACTACCTGTGTTTCGTCTGAGAATCTAACTTTTTGCCACTGATCAGATATCCAATGTCTTTTGCCTCGGCACCACAGTATTCTCCATTGTCGGTTAGTTTTACATATTGTCAGAGTTTTTTGGATTTTACCCCGCCTGTATTCTTCTTGATGCAATCTACGTCGAACAGTTCTACTAGACCCGTTTGTTAGTTCATTTCTGTTGAACGTTGATGTAATATCTTACTGAAATTGTCGGCGATTTGTTTTGAGAATTCGAAAAAGTTTCCGATCACCGCTATCATCTGTCAATCGTGGCCTTCCACCTCGGGAGTAGTTTTCTACACTTCCCTTTACGTTCAAATTTTAACAAAATTCGCCCCACTGTAGTTCGATGGATTCCCAATGCTTCACTTATTTTATTGTTGTTGAATCCCCTTGATTTTATTAGTAAGTTCCGCTCCTTTAATTCAGTTGAAAATTCACTCTTTTTCTTCCACATTATTTACGTTCACAACACGCCGGAAATCGTCTGCTGAAGTTAAAACTTAAACGGTCCCGAAAATAAATCATACCCCGACTAATTCACACCCCGAATTTTATATTCGAAATCTATTTCGTTACATTTAAAACAAAATTAGAAGCGAGAGAAACATGATGACGTCCGCCATGTTTGTTGCAATACTTTTGGCCACTCAGTGTACATTGTGTAATTCATTTACTAATTTACTTGGGCTCATAGAAAATGAGATATTAAAATCATTGTCCACATACTGATAGTGTATGTACAATGTATAATTCATTGGCTAATTTACTTAGGCTCATAGAAATAAAATATTAAAATAAATGTCCATAGAATAAACAGTTATTTTAACAAGAAAGAACTACGAACAATAGTATTGTTCTCCCGTCCACCTCCAAGTCAATTTTCAATATTTGTCATTTTTAATTTTTTTTATGTCAAAAAAAAATCTGACTTCAGAAAATCAAAAGCTAAATAATTGACTATGTGGCTAAAGCACCATTACTTGTTCTATCTCTCTCTTTCTCTCTCCCTCTAACGAATCGTATAAAACTTTTCTCTCTTCATGTCTTCCTGTTCTTTCTTTCTTTCCTAGGTAAGTATTTTGTGTTTTTTTAATTAATTGCTTATAAAATTTTGTTTCCTAATTTTTCAATACGATAAAAGAGCTTAAAAATAAAAACAGTAATCCGCACTACCCGAAATGCCTATTCGTTTTATTAACATCTTTTACAAAAGATCTTCATATTCGTTTAGGCTGAGGGTTGTCTACATGTTTATGTCTATCATGACCCAAATACCAACGCACAGATGCTACATGAGCACAACAACCGACTATGTGCATCCCTGCTTTACATTAACAATACCACGAAGTTATTAGATCTTCATTGGTAATTAGGGAATATTGAATCCAGAGGAAATATTTCTTAGATGAAATATGTCTTGATTGTATGCTACGATGTAACACGAATAATGTAATCGGCTTCATGTTGTAGTCGCCCTCTTCGTCTAAAAATCTCTTGGGTGTAACTGGCAGCCTGTCTCAACTGATAAACTCTACAGGTAAGCGTTCTAAGAGCAAACTGGCTGAGAATGGGTTAATCAGGAGTAGCATCTGAATCTGCTGGAGAGTGAACCATGTTCAACCCTTTCAAATAATACGTTTTGCTTTTCCTGACTCTTCCTTAAATGTCATGGGCGAGTTTTCGATCCTCTGCAGAACTGGTACAAAGTGGGGGACGAAACGCGTTAATAGCCGCAGGTAATATGCTATATTGACTTTGACGATGATTTGAATGAACTAATTATCAATAACGCAATCCAAAAATTTCCACTTTTTCATTCGTCACTGATACGCTTCCACAACCCACCTGACCTTAGTCACTAGCCTCGATTCATTTGCTTTCTCTATCGAATGTTGGTTTCTATCTTTTTCGAGGAAAGCAGGCATCTTGCATTCATATCATTATTGCTTACAGACGTCCAAGACATCTCTGAAACCCCTTACAATTACTCAGACATCCCCAGCCCGTAATATATCAGTTAGCTCTTTATTAGTATCAATGATATGACGTGTAAGTGCAGCATCATTGTGCTTTCCATCACTTAGGTATGAACCAATGGTCTCTAAAATGTAACCATCAGGCAATACAGTCGTTATGAATTTTAACAAAGGACGATGTTTGTGAACAGAATAAGTTTTTTCCTGAGAAGTCATACTGAAAACTTTTTTGTATATAATAAGTACCCTCCCATACAGTGGCCAATGTCTCCTCACCATAAAAAAAACTCGAGCAATATCAGTCATGTGTATTAGGGCGTCATCACGCGAGATATGTGACACACCAAGATGTAATGGAACGAACTTTAAAGACAGTTCTTCAGTAACCATTAGAAAGGCTCTGGATACGGCTATACGACCACTGTCTCCTTCACCGAGTTCAAATAGAGATGCTATTTGTGAAAACGACATGTTTGTTTTTGATTTAACCCAAGACAACAATACTGCCAAGAGTTCCCCACAAAAGTGTTACAAAATGTTACAAAATGTTACAAAAGCCATCATACAGTTTATCTGCTCACGACTCCAGCCCGTCCATACATTGCACTTTTCATCTGAGAAATTCTGCTAATAAATGAGACTTACCAACATTTATTATTTCAATTAACACTTTTATTATTTCCTCCTTATTACTTTGCCCAATAGCAAGTGTCTCTTTGTTTGTTAATAAAACAAGACCATTTTTAAGTTTTGAATTGACAATATGCTCTTTGCCCAATCGTACACCTTTGTGGTGTATATGTCTGGTACATAAGAAGTAAATTAATTTGTAATGATCTTGTTATTGTTTGACAACCCTTTTGAACAGGACGGTGGCAAACAACACAACGTGCGTGCTGATTTCCAAGGGAGGTAAACCGCTCTTAGGCCGGAATTAAAAATATCTTTGTTTCCCCTAACCCGACCCTAAATTCTCAGATTGGGTCGATAGGTAGAATTACATGTACCTTTATAAATAAGAAAAGTAGAAAAGAAAGCGATTTATGAACAAAATGAACAAAAGTATCATACATATGCCGTTTATAAGCAAAATTCATGATTAATTAATTCACAACTGTTGAACTTGTTAAACATCTCAATCCAGAGTACATTCATATAAATAGAGTAAAATAAGACAAGATTCTCAAATACGCAAAGACCGGAAAATCCGAGTATATATTTTTTTTCAAACCTTCCATCAGCCTCCAGTGATCATATAGACAATCAATGTACTTTTTTGAGGACCATAAGATTTGCAGTGGTTCTAGAGCGTTTTGCTTTGGAGTGAAGAAGTGGCTTATTTTAAGTCGCAGGTTCAAATCTCAATGAGGAACGTTGAAAACGGTTCTTCAAAGGGGATTATAAAAACTAATGTCCAGTGTCGCAGAAGATGCTGGCTCATAAAAGATCCCCCACTGCTTAATGGCAAAAAGTGCTGAGTACGTCTAAATTTGGAGCAAAGAGTACATGTTCAAATGTCGTCCCAACAAATCTCAAAGAGATTACAAGCAAAGAAACAACCAATCTGCAAGGGCCTTATTAAAGAAAATTACACTAGACGTCCCAGGAAGCTGAATCTTGATTTCAAAACTATTTGGAAAGAGTTTGAAACAATATTTATTTAACTGAACAAAAGGGAATCCACAAATGATAAAAATGCTATACACAATGTCATAGTCACGAAGATTAACCCGTAAAAAGGCATGAAAAAAAGACATCTGAATTATATTAATCAGGTTAATTAATTGAATATGCAGATATATTTACAGCAAATCCTATGGTTCCATAACGATATTTATATACAACTGTAGTAAACATAGGAACATAGATGAACTGGTTTATTAGATCAAAACTAATAAAAATTAAAGAAAATGCAGTGAAAATGAATGATGTGTTCACTACGTGGTGCCCCTCATCTGCTTATGATCTTGTATTACGTACCTTAAATTTAACAGACAGGTTTGTCCCTTTCGAAAATTTATTCACTCACATATGGAGACGCCAAGACACCTCAGAAACACTCTTACATGTAATAATTCATAGTAAATTTTATTATCGAATTGTTTCAAAAGTGAAGAATTCTAATCTTAAAAGCATAAGATTGAGGCGTCACCATTGTTTTTGTGAAAAACTTATTCTCTGTACTCACATCTTGACGCCATTTTTTTTCCCAACACATGCTTGAAAATCACAGTAGAACATTGTCGGCCCTTCTGATAAAAAATGATTTTGAGGAAATTGTACTTTATAAAACTTGGTTAACAATAAAAAAAAATATTTCAGTCATCTTATTTAAAAAATCTTTTCAGTCGGCGTGATTTTATTGGGTCGGTCGCGTTAGGGGAAACAAAGGTATTTTTTATTTTGGCCCAATACGGTGACTTTATTTGGAGAAAAGCTTCCAGCGTCCTCAGACGTATATCTGTTTTGGTCTGCCATAACTTCGACGGATATGACACTCGATTAAGCTGTTTCGATTTGTCTTCTTGTACTCGATATGCATTTCATGTAAACAACACTAGTTTTGGTGCAACTTATACCCTTAACCTCAAGTTCATTTTTCAACCACAAAAGACCCTCCCCATTTACATATCTGCGCCATTTGTACGCCTGTTGCGTCTTTTTGTATTGTAATTACAAAGTTAAAACTTGTCAGCCATTATGAAATGTTTTGTTTGTAAAAGTTTTCACATCTTTTATACTTGAGCGTCACGTGGTTCTGCTAGAGTGTGGAAAAAAATCCTAATGAATTCTAGTTTGCAATTTAAAAACAATCATTAGCAAAATTGCAAAGCTTTTTTAAGATATACGAGTCAAAAATGTAGGCTTGAATCGGGAGTGAGCGTACGTGGTTCTTCATTTATAAATGTTATTTCTCCTTTTTGAATAGGCTTTAACCACAATCCTGGCGAGCATCCTTGTGTAATTAGTTGTCAAAATTTTTATTTTTCCACTGCTATCCACAGATAGAAAATTGCCCGATTCTATCAGATTACCGAAGAAGCTTTGTGGAATGTCTGTATAAAATGAACAATCTAGTACAAAATGGGTTTCGGTTTCAGCAACTTCGGCATCACAGAACAGACATTCATGTACTCTCTTCTGGTCGTTCACCAATATAGCGTCCTGTCTCTACTCGTAAAGGTAAAATGCCACACCTTAAATGGGCTAGGGTGAGCGTTCCGTTTTGTTTAGGTTGAGTTGCACATATTTCTCCTGTTTAAAGGTGGATTTAAAGGTTACGTATGTACGTAGTTTTGGAATATTTTGGACAGCGTCTTCCAATAGAGATGAGTAATAACTTTAGGGATTTCATCACGCACACTTGCAGATTTTTATTTTGCATGCATTACAATTTCCGAAATTTCTTCAATTGGAAATATTACCGGTCACGGTAGCCCAGTGGTAGAGCGTTCGCTTTGTGATCGGGAGGCCCGGGTACGATTCTCCTTCGCGGCGCCGCGTCAAACCTAAGACGTGAACATAGATAGTGACTGTTCCTTCGCCAAGCGCTCGGCACTAGAAGTTAAAGTCACGGGTCTTTCGGATATGACCTTAAAAATGTAGGTGCCGTTTCACGGTAGGCGCTGGCACGATAAAGAACCCTAACTGCTCAATGGCCCTGAGTGCTGAGTTTAGGTCTAAATTTAATGCCCTTCACCGGCAAAAGGTGACGTCTCCGTATGAGTGAAAAATTCTTAAGAGGGGCGTTAAACAATATACAACCTATCAATCATTTGAAATATTGCCATTCATTTCCTCGTTTGATTCAAATAATGGGTCTTCCATATTGGCTCCCAGTAACAGTTTATGAGTTATAGATTGGGTGCAATGTGTCTCTTCAAATTCGTCACTACTGCTTCCGTTATATAGTTTCTCAAAGTCTTCGCGCCATTTTTTCCAAAACTTCATGTTCACTTGTCACAATCTCTCCAGAATCATTTATAATTTCCATCGGAATATTGTTATCAGTTCTGGGGCCTAATTTTTTATTCTTTTCCCAAAAACGCCCTTTAAGCTTGGTTTAATGGTGGTTTAAAGGTCCTTAATGATGGTTTTATATGGTTGTCTTTAAGTCAACATTAAACACCTTTAAGTAATATTTACACCACCATTATGTTACCAATAAGCCATCTCAAAATCCTTAATGGGTGCTTAAATGTATCTTAATGGTGGCTTACAGGCCCTTAATTATAGCTTTTAGACCACCAATAAGTCACAATTAAGGTAGCATTAAGCCAAACTTATAAGTGCATAATGTCCAAACTGCATTAAGCTACTATTAAGCCGCAATTAAGTCTACATTAAGTCACCATTAAGCCACCATTACGCAGTCGATAATACTGTTTTATGGGTGAAAAATGTTTTTATAATGATTTATTCTCATACATCATAAATGTCGAGTTCACACAAGTCTTGCAAATCTTGATTAGGTAAAAATAAGGAAAATAACTAAAATCGAAATTCAAAAAATAACAAAAAATCGTACCCACAATCTTTATACTTAATGGCAAATGCTTTAACTATTTAGGCTTGTGCTTAAAGTCACTCCAGAAAGATTCAAAGTTTCATACTAAAATCATTTAAAAATTGTCGGTGAGCGGTATACTTAACGTCAACACTCAGTGTGTACGTAATTAAGAATTTTTTTAACATATGGACAAAGAAAACAATATTTAGATTTTAATTGATTTATATTATATTTGTACAAATTTCATATTCAATAAAAGTACTTTGAGATTGCTATAGCAAATTAAATCCATGATTCTTAGAACAAAAAAATATAGTCCTGTCTAACGCAACATGCACAAGGAAACAAATCTAATGTCTAAATAACAGTGTATGAAGAAGGGGGAAAAAGTAGCATAAGAACATATAGTGCAAAGGATTGATAAGGTGTCTGATTAAAAAGTTTTTCATTTCAAGGATTTTCGTATGTGACTGATTTCACTGATTTTACTTTTCTGACACAGATATGGGTAATAATAATTACACTTGATATCATGCCACTTCCAATTGTCAGCCTTTTGTGCTACAATACAGTTTTCCTTTCTTCCTTGATTTCCTGGCTGCCCATCTGCCCAGTTGCCCACCTCCACTTTGGAGCCGTTTGACTCGTATATATAGACACCTTCTTGAAGGATATCAGTCACCCCAATCCATGTAAAATTATAGTCTTTAAAAGAAACAATAAAATTAAAATGTCATAATTATTTAATTTATTTGCCAATTTTTATTTGGCTGATTAATATTGATGTTTGCATCAGTATTTTACTTAAACGAATACTGCCTGACAACAATGTGTATGAGCTTCTTAAAGTAACACTATATACTACATGTATTTCAAAAATTATTCTGCGATCACTGATTAACAATATCTAATTAAGATATTTACAATATATATTACTGTATATGTTTACGCCCTTTGGTTTATCATCTTTGTTATAACAGCTTTTGTTACATTTGGATTTAACGTAAAATAAGGATTAAAATAAAAGTAAGATCTCCTTTCAATGAAGATATGTAAAGCAAAATAGAACAGAAAAAAATATATATTTATATTAAGTTTGAAATAATATTAGGGGATTGTCAGATGATTTTAAACCATTATCGTGGTGCGTATTCACATTGTTTACACTAAGAACAGTCAACAATGCTAAATATGTGACTAGCTATAGGTTTTGAAAAATTACCGCGTTTAACTAACTCCAATTCAATTGCTATCCTGTCCTTTACGTCTATATTTTCAAGAAGATTTCCACCAATATTTTTGCAGCTGCTCTGAAAGTAGATTTTAGGATAATTTTATTTTAGAAATTAGTCTTTTATTTCAAGAAAACATAACGGCAAAACATTGTTTACCACACGTTATTTAGCATAATTAATTCAAAATCTCTAAGAAAAAAGGAGAAAAAGCACAGGTTCATGCCTTTTCCTTCAACTCGGCATTCAGATATAATTAGAGACAGTGTAGAAAATTAATAGAAATTACTTCCATTTATTTATCATCTCGGTATATACAAAAAAACTTAAAACACACCACTATCTCAGATTTTGATATTTTACTAATATGACAAAAAGAAAAAATGACGATTTCAACTTTCTCATTTTCAACTCACTTTATTCATGACTAAGGTAATATTCCGCTATCTCATTGCAGTTGTGACTTCAAACTTATTAAATAATAAATTATTCCCTTGTTAAGTCAGCATTTGATCGATAAATGACCTTTCCAGCACATTTAACCTCCTTGTGAAGTATTTTAACTGACATTTTGTTGGCGGGTGTGATCGGTTGGCAGGGGATGCTTACTCCTTCTTGGTACCTGGCCTGAGGCCATTAAAGTTAGACGAGCTCAATTTTGATCTCAGTTTCACTTTTTTACCATTAGTTCCCTTCAAATTGGTAAAATTGAGACTGAGGTCAAAAGTGAGCCCCCAGGCATGATCCCAACTCTGATGTTTTCGAGGTCCATGATTGCTCTGCTCCAACTTTGTAATGTTACATTGTAAATGAACTTCTGATCTTGAATACTATTCGTTATCTACATATTTTTCATGTTTTATAGCAAATGATCGGTTGTTCTTTTTAATATTTAAGTCTACGAATATTCCATCTATCTCATGAATAGGTTTAGGCAGGTGTAAGCGGTTAACAGGGGATGATTGATCATTTAAGGCACTGATTGCACTTATTGAATTTCAGGGGGTCAGCTTTTTGTGCCATATTTCTAGATTTGCATTGTTCTTTCTTCTTCGGATTGATCACTACATGTATTTGTTTTCCTCACCATGTTCATTATCTGGCCTTGCCCTCTTACGTATCAGAGTAAAATTATGGGGGCGGTAGGAAGGTTGGAAAATATTCATTGTTTAACAATTTTAAAGCATATGTTTACGGGATAAGGAAATAAAAAGAAAAATAGCCTTTTGGAATGTAAAAGATAATTTCAATCGGGCCATTTTAGTCGGTCGGGAGAGGGCAACCAAACGATTTCTTTAAAACCGATCATAGCTTATAGGTATGGTCATAGCTTATAGGTATATAAACACATTTTGCTTACCACTGCTTTATGGAAAGTCAGGGCATTGTTTGAAAATAGGTAACTTTTGGTTTCTAAGTGAATCCATTCTCCGCTTAGTTCTGTTGATTATTAAATAATATGGGAATAAAACAGCATTATTCATGATATTTTTTTTCAAAAGTATTATTGCGATACCAGACTGATGTGAAAATTAATATCATTTCCTAGATGCAGTTAAATAGAAAGAGACGCCTTAAAGCTTACGGTTCAGTAGGTTCTTTTGTTCTTTTAGTTTGTCAGTTTCTTGCTTCAGGATTTCTTCTTGTTCTGTCAAGAGAAGAAATGATTATTTTTTAAGTGTGTACGACTTTTCGTCCTCGATTATTTACCTTTTAGAAGATAATTTTTCATTTCATGCAACAATCTCTTTAAAATAAGCTTGATAATATAAAAGGTCAATATCTATATAAATATAACTCACGATTTATATTTTGAAGTTTTTCCTGTACATATCCCACCTGCTTTATGAACAGCAAATCTCGATCTATAAGTCATCAAAAGCAAAAAAGAAAACGAAGGAAGAAATTTATGGATATATAAAAGATATAAATACTATACTTATAGTTATAATAATTACAGAATAAGTACATGTACAACTAATGATAATAACAACAACTAGATATCATTGAGTTGGTGGCCATCTCAAAGGGCCCCGCTTTTAGCAATGAACATGAAAAATGAAAGGTAGCGGAAAAGGGTTAATTTTGAAGGTGTTTGAGATTTAAGGAGACAAAAAGTAAATACTGCCTGAAAAATAATACAATTAAAAAACTTTAAGAAATGTATCCTCTAGGAAAATTGTTGCATATATATCCTCTAACATAATATGGAAGGAAAATCACATACCCAGTCAATTTTTTTTTGGGCAAGTAGACTTAAGGGAAAGAAATCATTTACCAAACAAAGATTTTAAACAAAGAGGCTATTTTGGACCTTCACCCTTGACCTAGAAACTTTGTTCAAGGTCACTGCACATTCATTGACCACTGGCACTCTGTGAGTGAGGCATTTGGCACATTGGACAAAGAGGAGAGAAGGTATGCTCCAAACAAGGATTTCTCATATAATTCTGCTATGAACTTAACATTTGACCTAGAAACATGGTTCAAGGTCACTGTACGCCCCTTACACAAAGGTACTCTGTGACTGAAGTATGAGCCAGATTGGGCCAAGGAAAGTGAAAATATGCTCCAAACAAGAATTTATACAGAAAGGCTAATTTTGACATTCACCCTTGACCTAGAATAAGCGACATTGGACAAATGAGAGAGAAAATATGCTCCGGACAAGAATTTTTCATACCATTCTGCTATGACCTTTACTTTTGACCTAGAAACATGGTTCAATGTCACTGCACACCACTTACCCAAAGGCACTATGATGGTGAAGTATGAACCAGATTGGGCCAAGGGGAGAGAAGATATGCTCCGGACAAGGATTTTTCATATCATTCTGCTATTACTTGACCTTTGACCTAGAAACATGGTTCAAGGTCACTGCACACCACTTACCAATGGGCACTCTGTGGGGAAGTATGAGCCAGATTGGGCCAAGGGGAGAGAAGATATGCTCCGGACAAAAGATCTCGGACGGACAGCCGGACGGACGGACAGACTGATCATTATAGAGCGCCCACCGAGCGGGGCCCTAATGAATTAACTGACTGAATAATGATGCATTTACTTCAATGTAGCATGACACACTTATTCTGGGAGATTGCTACTTATTCTATTTGTAATTATATTAGGTAAATACTTTTATGAGGAATGATTCGTGTTTTTTTTTAAATAAATACTGTCGGAAATGTCCTTTTGCTTCGACAAGGGAATTCATAATTAAGTCACGAAGTGAAACTGTATGTGTAATATTTTTCAATATTCAAGATGCCAAATCATAGTAATATGTTCTTTTGGAAAAGTCGTACTTCGTTGTGAACATTTAAGCGATGCGTAATATAGAAAAAAATCGATGAATTTAAGAATAAAAGAAAGCATCCTCTAAAATTGAATCTGAATGTCTGTAAAAACCCAAAGAGTCTTGGCCTCAAACTTATCATCTTTTTTTGTATACCAATATATACAGGAAAGAAAATCAAGAAATCAAGGAATTTCGTTTCTTAGCAATTCATTAACTGGCAAAAAATATTAAGCTTAAGCTAAAATATAATTATGAAATGAAAAACTATTTGGAAAATATAACCCACCTTTACGTTTAATTTTCTCAATACAAAAGAGGGCAGTCATCGTTGCGAGTCCAGCAATGAGAGCGAGAAAGAGAAAGACCAAGATAATACTGTAAATCACTTTTTATTCGCGAGAAATTTATTTTCGCGTAATTACGCGAGACACTGCGTTCGAGAAAATTAAACCCTCGCGTATAAAAGTATTCCTTACGATTATATAGAAGAATAATTATCGCAAGTTATGTGAAAGTTATGAAGATATTTCTTAATACCTTTTTATTCATCTAATTAAAATTTTTTTTAAAAAATACCTTTTTATTTATCTAATAAACAAGCGGGGAGGAAGGAGTATGCAATCATGGTTATTTCAACAGCTCTGATACATGGATATGACTGAAACACTTTTGATTCAATGTTGCAATTTAATAAACTAATCAATAAGGGCTCAATTACGGCTTTAGGGAGAGGGCTAAAATAGGCTGTGTCTGCTGCCCAATCCTATTCACAATAAAAACTGTGAATAAAATATTGTTTAAATTAACAAGGGCCCAATAACCAATTTGCAAGTGTCTTTTTCCATTGATGATTTTAAATGTTTTATATATTGATAGTTGCAAATGCTTATTCCATAACACTTTTTGAAGAAGGCCTAATATCTAATTCTTTTCAGGCTGGTTTGGATGATAGAGTCGATGGTTGAACATGAAAAAACAACACAACGAAGTCAACAAAGGTGGATGTGTTCAACACATAAAATTTACACCAAGGAAGATGAAAAAAATATCACAGTGATTAAAAAGTTGATATTTAATGAAAAGTTGATGCTATGGAGATTTAAATTACCCCGTTTGAAGGTACATGTAATTCTGAATTCTATTTTCTTTTGGCAGACTTGTTTTAAACCTTTTTTCGCCTTTTTGTGTACCTGATCAATACATATGGTTCATTGTGTGAGTACAGGATCAACAGGGATTGCTTTCTTCTTCAATGCACCGCATCCCACCTTTTGAATTTCAAAAAGCCCGTGCGTTTATGAATCTTTATATTATTTATTTGAATTTTTGATTTGTTTTGTTTATATGTTTTTAAATATCGATCAGTATTTGATTTTTCGAACACTTTCTTGATCCTGGCCTCATTATTTAGAATCTAGACTTCCGAAGGATATAATTATTTAAAGGATGCTTTAACCTAAGTTCGTTATATAGTTCTGGGGGAAATTATTTACTTCTTAAAAGAGGTCATTAATTGGGTCCCCTATCGGTGAAGCTGAAAGGGATTATAGGTTTCCTCTGAGTCTGTCGGCCCGTCCGGCTAGCTGTCCTCATGTCTGTCTGTTAGTCTGTCCTACTTCCTCATTTTGCTTCACTGATTCATATTATTAGGCACACAAGTAGACTACACTGAGATACATACATGTAATTCTGTGAATCGCTTTTTGATTTTGATGAACGGTGTTGCTAAGGTTACTTCACTTAGAAATTACTTTGACATACATTTAAAACGCTACTCCTCCTACAGTTTTGGTCTGATTTCAATATAGCTTTGCACACAAATAGAATACATTGAGATACATTAATTCTGTGTATTCTGTGTATCGGTTTTCGATTTCTATGAATGATGTTGCTGTGGTTACTACAAATAGAAATTTCTTTGACATAGTTTAAAAATGTTTCTCCTCCTACAGTGTTGGACTGATTTTTATACAAGTTGGAATACAAGTAGACTACCCCTGATAAGTAGACTACTACCTGATAATTCTATAGATCAGTTTGTTTTTGTTTTTTAAAGAGTTTATATTTACTATCACACAAATTACACAAATACAAAAAACAGACGTAAATATTAATAAATATACAAGACAGTTTGAAATACAGGCAAACCTGTTTTCAGAGGCCACTCGTGGGAGAATGACAAATTGGCCACATAAGACAGGTGGCCACTTTTCCAGGGTTTTAAACCAAAGAATAAAAAAATGCAAACCACAGTTTTGTTCCTCCGCCAGTCGCTCGACACTTTGAAAAAAAAGTTGCGGATCTTTCGGATGGGACTTATATACCGGGGTGCCGTGTCGCAGTAGGCATTGGCACTTTAAGCTCCCTCACTTCACAATGAGAATAATTGCCAAATAAATGTCAAACTTTACGGCACCTTGATGATAAATGACCAATAATCAAGCGAATATTAAGTTTCACTTAATATAGTCTCCACACTCATTCTCCTTTTCAACATCACTGGGTGTACATATTACTTGTATACTTATGAGCGAGGACAGGCCTTTTTACGTAACTATCAAAACACACTTCCCTTTGAAGTGTTAAATGGACAAATTTGAATAATAATAATTATACAATCCGTATTTGTTTGTCCATTTAAAAGGCCTTTGATCATAGAGTCCCATCAACAATTCGCATCAATATCAGCGTTTAATGGCTATCACCTAATAAGTGATTGTTTGTAACTAGTCACACATGTAAAGTTTTTTTTTGTTACAATCAAGTTTTACTGCAGACTATTTTTGTGCTTACTAAGTAATGGTTGTTTATTTACCAAATTGACTGCCGTGAGATGGTGCAGATAAAACGTCAAACTTGAATTTACAATATCAAAATCAGACTTTGAATGTGTAAAATTTACATTGTAGCCATTTTGTAAATTTTAAGTTTTCAGTTTTTTGTTATTGTGAATCAAGTATACTTTAAATGTTTCTCTTTATGATAAAAATAAATACATTCTTAAGAAAAACGGGTGGTTTAGTTTCATACTTTGGAGCACATAATATTCTTTCATTCTCTCTTTAATTTTTTTTTTCAGTTGCACCGAGGATAGCAAATACGGAGAAGAAATCATTTTACTACATAAAAAACAATAATCAAGTTATAAATTCCATCGCACTTCAATCTTTCAGAGCAACGGAATCTATTGCTAGCAATTAACGTCAACCTTGCCACAGGGTTTAAAAATAAAAGTTTGATTGAAACTACTTCTTCTTTAACACTTATTTGGAAAATACATTCTAATGCAACTTGTGATTGTCTGAACTTTTAAATGTATACAAATCATTTTCTAAGTGCTTCCTGTTTGTTTCATGTAATCATGAAAGGAGTGTTCAAATGACATACAATGATCTGTTAAAAATTGAAAAGCATCCCTTCATGTAATTTTTTTCTTCCTCTTTGTTTTAGTGCAAATATGATTAAGCTCTGTCTGTTCATTAGTGTCCTAGTAAAGGTAGGATAATAATGAAAAGGACAGGTAAATATTCTTTTTACAACGAATTCATCTGTATGTTATATATTATGAAGTACGAGGTTGTCCCAAAAAGATAATATTTTAATTTTAAAAATTGTTTAGACAACGTGGTAAAATCGTGGCCTACTATTCATAACGAAATAAATAAATAGGTTTATTGAGGAGATAGGTATATGAAGCAAACTGAATTGAGGGTATCGCTATATGTATATATATAGTGGCGGATCCAGAAATTTTGAAAAGGGGGGGTGCGACCAGTTTGAGGTCAGGGTAGGGGCCCACTGTCACACCCAAAAACACAGATTTATTAAATATTGTTTATTTTTTCGAACACAAAAGGGGGGCCCGGGCTCCCTGGGCCCCCCTCTAAATCCGCCAGTGTGTAATATGCAATTACATGTTCTATTTATAAGTTACATGTAAGATGCTCAAAGCCATCGAAGAGATACTTGAAAAAATGTCTGCTATGTGCATTATTACTGTCAAGAAATAAACTAGATAATTGTGAAGAATTGGTACATGGAAGTTATGTTTTCTTTCCTGAATATGATATGAAATAACAATTTCTAATTTACAGGGAATAGGACAAGAAATAACCGGATATAAGTTCACAATGACGATGGGGAACGAAAATGCATCTAATGATCATGTGACTTTTAAAACCATATCTTTTTTTATATAATTTATATTTATATTTAATACAATTTATAATGAAGCTTTGTCTTTTTTCTTTGATTAAACAATTCAACTACAAAACTAGCTTTCAGATATTTAAGAACATCACACGTGGATGTTCAATATTATATATTCTAATTTGCGCTTGTTGTGTATTGAAATGAAAAAAATTATATTCATATCAACTGTTAAGAATAATGCTTTTTTTATATTTCTATTTGCGCAAAACTATATGTAATAAAATCCAAATAGAATATTAACTATGCAATTAATTCATATTCTTTTTTAATAGGTAGAGCCACAAAACAAGTATGAAGATATGTCTTTTGAAACCTGTGGCAATCATTCGTATGAGACAATGGTACATAATTATCTAAAAAATTGTTTCGCATTCTTTTTTTAATTGCAACACACGATTGCACATGCATACGCTCAATATATTGATTTTTATGCTATTTGAACACTGACTTTTCTCTTCAACACTTAATATATGTCTACATTAAAATAAAACTGGAATTATTCATACACGTTTTATAAAGGAAAGGAGAACATTAATAATTTAACGATCTTATAAGTAAAAAAAATGAATAATTCTATTTCAACAGCCTTTTAAAGGAATGATTACATGTAAGTATCTAGTTATTTTGTATTTTCATTGGCCTTTTTCTATCCCATTTTTTATTCATTGATTTAAAATATATCATTTTATTTTAAGGACGCTGAAGACGTTCATAGATTTGAACAGGTAATACTTCGAATAAATCTATCAACTGATTTAATACTTTTAAAATATATAAGAAAATATTATTCTAGATTCTGCCAATTATTTGTTTTCAATCATTTTTTGTTCTTCTTATCATATATAATATGTTTGAGTTTTTATTCAATGCTATAAAAGCCATGGAAATCTATTGGCAATGAAAACTCCAGAAAATATGATACTTCGAAGACGTATTTTAAAACTATTATATTAGTCTTCCTCATTCTCGCTCTCACTGCCGGAATCGCAACGATGACTGCCCTCTTTAGTATTGAGAAAATTAAAAGTAAAGGTGGGTTCTATTATTCTCAATATTGTACTTATTTAATATTTTATAGATTTTTTGCAAGAAAATGAAATGCTAAGCAACGAAAATCCTTCATTTTTTTTTTACGTTGTTGTATATTATCTTAATTTTATTTATTGATTCCTTGTGTTTTGATTGGACGAGAACAAATTAAAGAAAAAGTTTACACATCGATGAATTTTTCAACCAGAACTACTTTCTTGACCTTTAAAACAATGAAAACAGATACTTCTAGTCCGTTTTAAATAGCTAAATTATGATTACAAGAAACTTATAATAAAAAATGAATTAATTAATTAATTAATGAAAAGGAGATAAACAGGACTGACAGACGGGAATATTATGTTTATATCACTGTCGGATCACGAGTGTGAATTTTTGAAATCGCTGATCAGTGATCATGCTGTCATTTTCTCGACATTCCATATCAGCTCACTTGGTATCGTTGTGATAAGGAAAAAAAACATACCTCAAACTCTTGCCTTTTCAGCATCAGATTCATAGATTTACATCATACAGAACTCATATTCTCCCTAAATCTTTGAACGAACCAGAGCAAATCGAGGACGTCGTCGGTCTTCAACTTTCGTCATGACGTCAACTTGGCCATGGTCAAGGACGAACTATTTTGGAGAATACGCGTATTTACGATAGTTGTTGACTTAAACAACATTCAATGAGGTTTTATAAGTTTAATTATTGATTGTTTTGACAAATAAAGTTGGATTTTATCAATTCATCTTGTATACGTTTCTTTGCGGTATAAAATATTCCTACGCCGTACAAAATAACGGATTGCAAAAATCATAATTGGAATTATAAGAATTAAACATTACTTTTTCAGAATTTATTGATGTGTAAACTCTGCCTTTTTACTCAAAAACTTTACATAAAAATGATTCGCACTTTTATTCAGTTTGTGAGTAAAAAGGCAGAATTACACATCGATAAATTCTGAAAAAAGAACGTTTAATCCTATGATAAGACTTTCCCAAAAGAAAATAGTATGATTTGGCATCTTGAATATTGGACGAAAAATATCAAACACGCAGTTCATCTTTATGATTTAATTATGAATTTTCTAGTTGAAGCAAAAGTGCATTCATTTCCGACAGATTTTATTCGAAAAAATAGAACACGAATCATTTAATTTCTCATAAAAGTATTTAAATAAAATAATTACAAATACAATAAGTAGCAATCTCAAAGAAAAAGTTCGTAATGGTGCATTGAAATACAGTATACAGGGAAATTTTCGCCCCCGTTTTAATTTCGCCCCTTTCGCCCTCTCCTTGATTGGGCGAATTTAAAACGGGGCGAATTCAAATTACAATTCAAAATTTCTTAAACAGAACTATGACAGAGCGAATTTTAAAGGGGACAAAATTATTCACAAATTCAAAAGTGCGAAAATAACATGGAATGAAAATAACCCTGTATACAGTAAATGCATTTTTATTCAGTCTGTAAATTCATTTTATTTTTTGTTATTATTATTAGTTGTACCAGTGCTGATTCTTTTATTATTTTTATTATAACTATAGAAAGAGTAGTATTTATATGTTTTATGTATCCATCAATTTCTTCATTCGTTTTCTCATTTGCTTTTGATGACTCATAGATCGAGATTTGCTGTTCAAACAGCAGGAGGGATATGTACAGGAAAAAATTCAAAATATAAGTCGTGAGTTACACTTATATAGATATTGTTCTTTTATTAAATCAGGCAAATATTAAAGAGATTTATGCACGAAATGCAAAAATATCATCTAAAAGATAAAGAATGGAAGAAGAAATGTCGTGCACACAGAAAGAAATAATCTTTTCTTCTCTTGACAGAACAGGAAGAACTCCTGAAGCAAGAATCTGACAAACTAAAAGAACAACAGAACCTACTGAACCGTAAGCTTTAAGGCGTCTCTTTCTATTTAAATACAGCTAGAAACTGATATTTCACATCAGTCTTGTATTTCAATAAAAATATTTTTTTAAAAATATGTCTAATGCTTTTTTTTTCTCAATTTTTTTATAATCAACAGAACTAAGCGGAGAATGGATTCACTTAGAAACCAAAAGCTACCTATTTTCAAACAATGCCCTGACTTTCCATAAGGCAGTGGTAAGAAAAATGTGTTTATATACATATAATCTATGACCATTTTTAAAGAAATTGTTTGGTTGCCCTCTCCTGACCGACTTAAATGGCCCGACTGAATTTCTTTTAACATTTCAAAATGCTATATATTTAGTTCTTTTTATTTCTTTTATCCCGTCAACATATGCTTTAAATTTGTTTGACAAGAAAGATTTTCCTACTTTCCTACTGACACCATAATATTAATTTTACCCTGATTCGTAAGAGAGAAAGCAAACCGTTTGTTTAACGATAAGCCAGATAATGAACATTGTGAGGAAAACTAACAGTGATCAATCTGAAGAAGAAAGAACAATGCAAATCTATGAATATGGCATAAAAACCTGACCCCCTGAAATTCAATAGGTGCAATCAGTGCCTTAAATGATCAATCGACCCCTGTTAACCGCTCACACCTGCTAAACATATGTATTTAAGAGATAGATGGAATATTCGTAGACTTAAATATTGAAAAGAACAACCGATCATTTGCTATAAAACATGAAACATATGTAGATAACGAATAGTATTCAAGATCAGAAGTTCATTTACAATGTCACATTACAAAGTTTGAGCAGAGCAATCATGGACCTCCAAAACATCAGAGTTGAGATCATGCATGGGTGCTCACTTTTGACCTCAGTCTCACTTTTACCATAGGAACTAATGGTGGAAAAATGAGACTGAGATCAAAATTGAGCTCGTGTAACTTTTATGGCCTCAGGCCAGATACCAAGAAGGAGTGAGCATCCCCTGCCGACAGATTACACCCGCCAACAAAATGTCAGTTAAAATACTGCACAAGGAGGTTTAATGTGCTGAAAAGGTCATTCTATCGATCAAATGCTGACTTTACACGGGAATAATGAAATCTTGTTACATTATCTGTTACTATTCTAAACCAGTTCTTTATTATTTAATAAGTTTGAAGTCACAATTGCCATGAGATAGCGGAATATTATTTTAGTCATGAATAAGGTGAGTGAAAAATGAGAAAATTCAAATCTTTATGTTTTTCTTTTTGTCATACAGTTAGTAAAATATCAAAATCTGAGACAGAGGTGTGTTTTAAGGTTTTTTTTTGTATATACCGAGATGATAAATGAATGGAAGTAATTTCTATTAATTTTTTACACTGTCTCTAATTATATCTGAATGCCTAGTTGAAGGAAAAGGCATGCATCTGTTTTTTTTTTCCTTTTTTCTTAGAGATTTTGAATTAACAATGCTAAATAACGTGTGGTAAACAATGTTTTGCCGTTATGTTTTTTAAAATAAAAAACTAATTTCTAAAAAAAAATTATCCTAAAATCTACTTTCAGAGCAGCTGCAAAAATATTGGTGGAAATCTTCTTGAAAATATAGACGTGAAGGAAAGGATAGCAATTGAATTGGAGTTAGTTAAACGCGGTAACTTTTCAAAACAATAGTCATTTATTCAGCATTGCTATCTGTTCTTAGTGTAAACAATGAGAATACGCACAACGATAATGGTTTAAAAGCATCTGACAATCCCCTAATATTGTTTGAAACTTAATATAGATATATATTTTCTGGTCTAATTTTGCTATGCATATCTTTTTTGATGTAAGATCTTACTTTTATTCTAATCCTTAATTTACGTTAAATCCAAATGTAACAAAAGCTGTTATAACAAAGACTGTTAAGTACTGTTAAATTCAATATAGATATCCTACAGGTATAATGTCAATCAAATGAAATTTGAATGATGTTTTCTATATCTATATGTCAAGAAAGCAAAATTATGAACATGTACACGTTGAAAGTTTACGTTAAGTTGACATCGGGAATTGTTTAATAATTTAAGTATAAAACTTTGAACCCTTTGGCCAATTTCAACCAAACTTGGCACAAAGTATCCTGAGGTGAAGGGGATTCAAGTTAATTGAAATAAAGGGCCACGCATTTTTCAAGTGGGAAAATACAGAAATAGTGAAAATTTGATAGTATGTTTTAAAAATATTCTTCTCAAAAACCACTGTGCCAGAAAAATCAACTTATAGGGAAACATCCTCAGGTAGTGTAGATTCAGGTTTATTAAAATTATGACCCCCGGGGGAAGGGCGGCACCACAATGGCCAACCAAAGTTTTACATAGAAATATAAAAAGGAAAATTCTTTAAAAATCTTATTCTTTAAAATAGCAAAGGCCTGAATGATCATATTTATATGGAAGCATCCTCTGGTAGTGTAGATTCAGATTTTTTTCAAATCAGACCCCCGGGGGTAGGGTGGGGCCACACTGGCCAATCAAATGTCTATTTAGAAATATATAGGAAAATGATTTTAAAATTTTCTTCTCAAGAATATCAAAGGCATGAATGATCATATTTATATGGAAGCATCCTTAGGTAGTGTAGATTCAGATATGTTCAAATCATGGCCCCTGGGGGAAAGGCGGGGCCACAATGGCCGATCAAAGTTTTAAATAGAAACTTATATGGTAACTAATTCTTTAAAAATCTTATTCTCAAAATTAGCAAAGGCATGAATGATCATATTGATATGGAATCATCCTCTGGTAGTGTAGATTCAGAATTGTTCAAATCATGACCCCTGGGGTAGGGTGGGGCCACACTAAATATCTTCATATTCCCCAGGTTTTCGGACGTCTTTAATGTAACATATGGATATAACGAACAGTTTTCAAGATTAGAGTCAATTAAACAATAAAAACATAAACCATAGAGGAGCAGATGAAATTTGTTTAATTTTTTAGACAGAAAATGTGTATGTTTAATACTCCAAACTATGACAGATACATAAGATGTATGCAAAATATGTATATATAAATGAAAATAATGAAAATATAACAATTTGAACTTGATTGAGCAAGCGAGATTTGTTTAGAAAGGAATCAAGATGTGATCAATACTACACAGTATGTATTTTATACAAGGAAAGACGGGTGGATATCTATTTTCAAGTTTGAAAGATTTTTTTTAATTCAACAAAGCGTTTCTTTTATAAGCAGAGTGTGTGTAAAACGTTTCCAAAATCCATGCATATGTGACAAAACCCTTTCATTCTCAAATAAAGAAGTATAAAATTGTCTTTCTGAAGCTAGTCACAACGTAAAGATACCTTTCAATTAGAACTCTTTAGTGCGTAGTGTTAAGAGCTTCCTTAAATGTCATTTTCAGCTCACCTGAGCTGAAGGCTCAAGTGAGCTTTTCTGATCAAGATTTGTCCGTTGCCTGTCGTCGTCGTCGTCGTTGTCGTTGATGTCGTTAACTTTTCACATTTTCGACCTCTTCTCAAGAACCACTGGGACAATTTCAACCAAACTTGGCAAAAAGTATCCTTAGGTGAAGGGGATTCACGTTTGTTCAAATGAAGGGCCACGCCCTTATTCAAGGGGAGATAATTGAGAAATAGTGAAAATTTGATGGTATTTTTTTAAAATCTTCTTCTCAAGAACCACTGTGCCAGGAAAAATGAAACTTATATGGAAGCATCCTCAGGTAGTGTTAATTCAAGTTTGTTCAAATCATGACCCCCGGGGGTAGGGCGGGGCCACAATGGCCGATCAAAGTTTTACATAGAAATATTCTTTAAAAATCTTCTCAAGAACCACTGTGCCAGGAAAGATGAAACTTATAGGGAAGCATCCTCAGGTAGTGTTAATTCAAGTTTGTTCAAATCATGACCCCCGGGGGTAGGGCGGGGCCACAATGGCCGATCAAAGTTTTACATAGAAATATTCTTTAAAATTCTTCTCAAGAACCACTGTGCCAGGAAAGATGAAACTTATAGGGAAGCATCTACCGGTAGTGTAGATTCAAGTTTATTCAAATCATGACCACAATGGCCGATCAAAATTTTACATAGAAATATATAGGAAAAATCTTTTAAAATCTTTTGTTCAAGAACTACTTGTCGGGGAAAGATGAAACTCATGTGGAATCATCCTCAGGTACATGTAGTGTAGATTCAAGTTTGTTCAAATCATTACCATTTTGGGTAGGGTGGGGGAAAAATGGCCGATCAAACTTTTACATAGGAATATATAGGAAAAATCTTTAAAAATCTTCTTCTCAAGAACCACTGGGCCAGGAAAGATGAAACTCGTGTGCAACCATTCTCAGACAGTGTATATTCAAGTTTGTGCAAATAATGAACCCGGGGGTAGGGTGAGGCCAAAATAGCCAATCAAAGTTTTCCTCTCACGATCCATAGGAACAGGAAAGATGAAACTCATGTGGAATCATCCTCAGGTTGTGTACATTAAAGTTTGCTCAAATCATGACCCCTGGGCTAGGGTTCGGCCAAATTGGCCGATCAGTTTATATAGGAATATATAGTAAAAATATTTAAAAATCTTCTTCAAGAACCCCTAGGCCAGGAAAGGTGAAACTCATGTAGAATCATCCTCAGGTAGTGTAGATTCAATTTTGTTCAAATCATGACCCCTTGGGGTAGGGTGAGGCCATAATGGCCGATCAAAGTTTTACATAGGAATTTATATAGGAAAAATCTTTAAAAAATCTTTTTCTCAAGAACCATTAAGACAGGAAAGATATCTGATATGTGCTTTTTCCTAGCCGATATGCTCAGATAAGCGCTGTGGCCCCTGGGCCTCTTGTCTTTAATTTTTGTCTGTCATTCAATGTCATTGTCGGTGGTATAATTTGTTGATGTGTGTCACGTACTTTAGTTTATTTTTAAAGTAGCTGAAAATAATTCTCTGCGCGCGATCACTTTCTCAGTTACAGGATTACTTACCAATATACGGGACTTGAGAATTTTAGGACTGCAGGAGAGAACAAACAGGTATAGTGTTTTTCGGATTTCATTTTGTATATAATTCTGTGTGTACCGATTTTCAATGTGAGAGTTAGTGTGTTGAAAAATGCGCATTGCGATAAGTGTCTTTTTGCTTGCGATCTAGTGTCACTCTTTTGATCGTTTTCAAGTCAACATGATAGTTGGCGGTGATGAAATCAAGGGTATGTAATGCAGAACCACGGTACAGAGTATAATAACAAAGAAGGAGTATTACATGTTGAAAGCACAGGAAATTCCAACTTGTACCTGTACACCTAAGACTGAACAAGGTTTGAATGAAGGTACTATACCAAAAATACCACTTTTAGGTCAGGTACCACTCCCAAGTCATATACCCTCACCAGAACAGGTTATTTACACCCGCCAGGTCTTATGCCATCACCTAATTTTTTTAAATAGCTCTGCTCTGTTTCAAAATAACAATCCTTCCCGACAGCATAACTACAATGGGCCAACTTTGGTGTTTGGTTGTATAG
The DNA here is from genome assembly GCA_003671525.1 of Saccostrea glomerata. Taxonomy (NCBI): domain Eukaryota; kingdom Metazoa; phylum Mollusca; class Bivalvia; order Ostreida; family Ostreidae; genus Saccostrea; species Saccostrea glomerata. The sequence goes on along the minus strand of PRKT01000900.1, from coordinate 143,102 downwards.
TTGGTAGAATGTTTGCGTTGAGGATCAAGTGTATATAGGCCCAACTTTTGTCCAACGTTCGTCAACGTTGGCATGAAAGCTAAACCAACGGTGTTGGGTAAGCGATGTTGGCTCATTGTAAAAACGTGTTGACAATAAACATAGCGACTTAGTGTTAGGTCCAACATAGGTCCAAACGAGTAAATGTTGACATGGATCAAGACCATTGTGTGTTGGGGATGAAATGTTGCCCCAACGTAAGTCTAAATGAGTACATGTTGACACGAAACGTTGTCGATTATTGTAGGACATTCAATGCTGGTTCAACGTTAGTCCAGCTTAGCAAATGTTGACAATATAATGAGACATTGCTCTGTGTTGGGCTTGTAACGATGTGCTGGAGTTCGTTCATTAGTGGAAATATATGTACAGAGTTTACATGTACATGTAGCCTGTAAAGTTGGAGATGAAAAGCTGGTCCAACGTTGGCCTATATAGCTAATATTGTGAAAAATGTTCGTAATTAAAATGTGTTTTATTTGTTGTAAATCGATGGTAATGTAATAGGCAACTCATTATAAACATTATTCTATATGATATTAAATGGAAAAAAATGTTATACAATCTTTTAAAGTCATTGAATTAAATAAAGTAATTTTTATCTTGGTAGATTTTATATTTAGCATCATTAAATCAAATTTTAAGTGCTGTGTTTTGGGCTTCAAGTAATTAGGTCAGTGGAGAAATTCACTGGCTCGGAAGGTTACTCATCGGTCTTTGAGAAAACCGGAATCTTCATAAGTTTTTTTAACCGCACACTTGATTAATTTAAAGTGCATGTGTCTGTTTAAGTGCATGCAAGAATTTCAACCCTTGAAGCGTAAGTATAGTTTTTAGCTTACCTGTGCTGAAGGCTTAAGAGAGCTTTTTTGATAAAAAAAAATTTGTACGTCATCTGTCTTTGTTATTGTGGTTGTTGTTGTTGTCATAAACTTTTCACATTTTCATCTTCTTCTCAAGAACCACTTGGCAAATTTCCACCAAACTTACCACAAAGTATCCTTCGGTAAAGGGGATTCACGTTTATTCAAATGACTGACCAAGCCCTCTTCAAAGAAGAGATAATTATGAATGAATGAAAAATTTATGTCATTTTTAAAAGTCTTCTACAGAACTGTTGGGTCAGGAAAGATAAAAACCATGTTGGAGCATAATCGGATAGTGTTGATTCAATTTTATTCATATCCTGACCCCTGGGGGTAGGGCGGGGCCACAATGGCTGATTAAAGTTTTACACAAAAACATAAATAAGAATTTTTTTTAAAAATAAAATCTTTTTCTTTAGAACCATTGGGCTAGAAAATATGAAACACATGTGGAAGCATCCTCAGGTGGTGAAGATTCAAGTTTGTTTAAACCATGAACCCCAAGGGTAGGGCGGGGCCACTATTGGGGATGTTAATTAACGAAGGGTCATTATATGGGAGATCGAGTAATATATTGGAAAAATCTTTAAAAATCTTTTTTTTTCAGCATAGCTTTATTATACATGTATGCTTTATTAATATAGTGACATTTACAAGAAAATTCACCCTCCCCCCGTCCTCCACTTTCAAAAAGGAAACATTTTAATACTGAGTCGATTTGTGTTTTTTTATCTAGCCCATATCCGCAGTTGAGCGATGTGGCACATGGGCATTTTGTTGTTTTTGTTATTGATGAAATTAATAATGTGAAATACAAACTAAAAGATTGCTTTGAAATATATATGTGACATGTTTCTCAACATTTAATGGCCTAAAGACTTTTAAATCATTAGTACCGGGGTGCCGATTAAACATTTCAATATAATGTTTTAATTGATTACGAGCTCATCGTTTATAGAAGTGGCGGGCTTGAACAAATCTGACGTGTCTGTATCTGTAAGTGCATGCTAGTCTTGAAACCCTTGAAATGTAAGTATAGTTTTTAGCTCTACTGGCCAGAGACCAGAAGAGCTTATCCGATAGTAATGCGTCCGTTGTCCGTCCGTCTGGCTGTCTGTCTGTAAACATCTTTTTTTCCTTTCAAATCGCTACTCCTCCTTCAGTTTTGGTCCGATTTAAATATAACTTGGCACACAAGTATACTACACTTAGATACATAATTTTGTTGTGCTAGGGCGAGGCTGTATTGATTTTATAGTGAAAATGCATTTTTTCTTAAACAATCTTCTCTGCTCCTGGGTGTTAAACAAACTTTACTAAGTACTTAGTAATGTTGGGCAAGAATGCCTCTTCCAAAATTGTGAATTTATTGCCCAGGATCAAGGGTTCTGGTCTTATGGTGGGGCTCTATTGATTTTATAGAGAAAATGCAAAAATACTTTAAAAATTTTCTCTGCTTCTAGGTATTTACCAAACAATTAAACTAAGTGTATAGTGATCAGCAAGAATGCCTCATCTCGAGATGTGAATTTTACGACCCAAGGATCATGGGTTCTGGTCTTAGGATTATGTCGTGAAAATACATCAATTCTGCAACAATATTCTTCTCTGCTCCTGAGTACTAAGTACACATAACTAAATACATAGTTATGGTGAGCATGATTGCCTCTTCCAAAATTGTGGATTTTATGGCCCCAAGATTAGGGGTTTTGGTGTTAGGAAGGGGCATTATTGATTATATAGTGAACAATGCAATAAATTTTTGACAATCTTCTTTTCTGCTCCAGGGTACTAAGCAGAAGTATATATAACTATGATGAGCAAGAGCCCTTCTTCCAGGATGGTAAATTTCAAAGCCCCTGGTCAGAGGGGAGGGCTATAATTATATATTGAAAATGAATTAAGTGTTTGAATCTGCTCTTTGGTAATATTGTAAAAGTATCATATTTAGCTTGTACGATATCTGGCGGAAATTGAATAATGAACTAGTTAGCGGAAATTTGATGTAGCGTATGTCATAAAATTCTTCTTTATTTGTATATGTACAAGACATTTAACGTTGTACTTGTATTAGCGGAATCTGGTTACCACCAAAAGCGCTGAAAAAAATACACAGCCAAAAGTAATACGTTTACCGTTATCAAACATTTCTTATAAGCAGGGTTGCTTTTTCCAAAATTGTGAAATGTGTGTACCAAATTCAGGGATTCATGTATGGTAGTGGCACTTCTGATTATTGCTAGATATTACTGATAAACTAAATGCATTGTTTGTTCCCCTACCCTGTCTATGGGTATTAAGTAACCAAACTTTACACCAATTGCTTGGTGTATAGCTATGATAAGCAATGATGTCTCTCCCATGGCGTCTAGTTAAAAGATGAACTAAATTCATTGAATGAGTTTCAGTATATTTATTTTTAAAATGAAAGATGATTAATTTTGTGTTAATATCTTTAAAGTTTAGATTTTAGCTTAATATTCTTAACGAAATAAATAAATTTATTGAGGAAATATATACATGAAAATGAATTTAAGGTATTGCTAAATGTATATTCTATGTTATCACATGTTCTCTTTAAAACTAGATGCTTACTATGTTAAATATTACAATTTAGCTATGAAATGATTTTTTTGAGTTTATAATATTTGCATGAGAATTGAAATATGTGGAGATAATTAACAGTATTGAGCTCAAAAGTCCAAGTAACAATACAAAATAGCAACAGATAATCATAAACCTCCAAAACATAAGATCTGGGATCAGGTGCCAAGGAGAAGTTAACATCCCCAGCTAACCTGTCATAGCAGCAGCGTGCTCCTTCTCATGACAAGGAAATATTGGAGAAAAAAATTCAGTGTGTAAAAAGAATAGCCTAACAATAAGTATGAAAAGGTTAAAATTTGACTGAATTACAAATTGTATTCGTTGACAAGGTTATTGTACCGACATAGATTGTACGAAATAATGATTTTGTACAAGACTGCTGATGTTCTTGTTTCATTAACTTGTTTGTCAATTATTGAACTCGTTTACGATACTGTTCATATGTAGAACATGTTCTTGCTTATCGAATCAACTGAAGGATATAAACCTCGTATGCCGGTGATGAAGGTATATTGCCGCATAAGTGAGGGATGTCACTGAAAAACATTAGTTCGTAATTAAATCTCTCCCAATGGACTGATAGAGTAATGTGCTTATTAGTGTGTGAGTGAGTAAAGGGGTTATTTTGCCTTTTGTACGAAACATAATTTACTTCATTAGCAACGGGTTTGAAGTTCAATGTTGCCATGATTTATAGATATGCTTTTGTGAGAGGATGTTCCGCTTTGTGACAGTTTTAAAATGTGAATCATCCTTCTGTTTGCTAAAGAATAACTTGGAAACAAAATATATACTCTGTTAATTTGATCTCACGTATGTACTTAAAGATAACACATAATTAAAAACAGGTATGAACTATTTCTTCGCCAAACGCTCGGCACTTTGAGTGTAAAGTTGCAGATATATAAATTTGATTAAAAGTCAAAATTTGAATCCCTTCGACGATAAAATGTTAGTAATCAAACACAATGTTTTGCACTTAATAAAGTCTTTTCATGTTCATTTTCAATATCTCTAGTACTGGACTCGAATGATATATGTATATTAAAGAGCATAGGCAGACCTACATGTATTTTAGAGAGCGATAAAAACACATTTCCCTTTGAAATGTAAAATACAACATCTGATTAAGTAATAGTTATTGTATATTTATTATGGTGTATCCTGAGTTATTTGGACGTATACTTTAATACGCGATAATTAAATTTTCGCGAGCACACTGTCTCGCGTAATTATGCGAAAATAAAGTTCTCGTGAATAAAAAGTGATTTACAGTAATTGGCAGAATCTAGAATAATTTTTCTATATATTTTAAAAGTATAAAATCAGTTGATAGATTTATTCGAATTACCTGTTCAGATCTATGAACGTCTTCAGAGTTCTTAAAATAAAATGATATATTTTAAATTCATGAATAAAAATTGGATTGAAAAAAGACAATGATAATAGAAATAACTAGATACTTAATTCTGCGTTTAATAGGAAATAGAATTATTCAGTTTTTTGTTCTTGTAAGATCGTTAAATTATGCATGTTCTCCTTACCTTTATAAAACGTATTTAAATAATTCCAGTTCTATTTTAATGTAGACATATATTATGTGTTGAAGAGAAAAGTCAGTGTTCAAATACCATAAAAATCAATATAATGAGCGTATGCATGTGCAACCGTGTGTTCACACTGCTCAACGCGTTATCGGCTACTCGGTTGTTATCGGACACTCGGTTGATAACAATTTTTAACAGGTTAGTAAATTATTTTAAATAAACTCTGTTAAAATAGAAACATAGAATATTCATTGTGCTTTTTGTGAACAGAAATGAATACAGATACAAAATAAAGCCTCGATACGCATTGGTATAGCGTTTGTTAGCCTTTGGAAGGCTTTAAAAGTCAAATTTGTTATATTTTGCAAGTTTTTCTCCGATTGGCATTGTTGTAAATGGCTTTTTTCTTCAAAATTCTTATATTTACCTTGCGTTGATGATTGTCCACAAGAAGACTTCCACTGAATCCTGCGAATATGTAATTAAAGAGCAAAAATTGTCCAATTTTAACTTTTAGTATGTTATCGGAAATGCGGTTGAATAATGCACTTTGTTATCGGGTAACTCGGTTTTGGTTATCGGAAACAAAGGTTGTCATAGATTAGGGAAAAACGCAAAGAAACGACAGAAATCCGTATGAAACCTAAATATTTAAAGTGACTGGCACGAATTTCTAATTTTTGGCTATAATTTTCCTCTTTTAAGAATTTATAACTTTTAAAAAATGAGTGCATTTTTGGCATTTCTCACTGAATTCTGCATGATATTGACCTATTCGAAAATATGGTATAAGTTTTAAATTTCATTTCAAGGTACCGAGGTCCCCCGCGTGGCGCAGTGGTTAAAGTGCCTGCTCTAGATCCGCCAAGTAAGGAGTCGATCCTTACGTCGCGGGTTCGTATCCCACAGTGGGACGTCGCAGTAGGTGCTGGCACAAAAAAAATCCCTCGCTGCTCAATGGCCGTAGGTGCTGAGTATAAAACAAATTTTGAAGCTCTCCGCCAGCAAGTGATGGCGTCTCCATATGACTGGAACATTCTCAAGAGGGCGTTAAACAATATACAATTAAGTTGCTGAGCGCATGGCGAAGGAACTGTTGCTACCCATTTTTATCGAATGAGGTCAGTCGCCGCCGAGAATCAAATTCACAACCTTTAGAACACGAATACATTTGTATATACATGTAAAGCAATTAAAGAATTTAAACTCAAGGGTGGTTAGGTGAATTCCAAATAGGTGGTTAGACCAAAATATATGACATAGAATTCAAAATTGTGAGGATAATAGAGGTTGACTTTAAAAAATTACAAAAACATAAACAAGGATCTCTAAATCACCGGAGGTTGTTTAACGTACCAAGAAGGAATAAGAACCCCCTGATGAACGGTCACATCCCGCAGTGTGCTCAAATTCAATGTGTAGATAGAGCTAATGCTCGGAT
>PRKT01000900.1:79549-136398 GCA_003671525.1 Saccostrea glomerata | reverse complement strand
CTGGCCCCCCCCCCCCCCCTCATTGTAATTGTTAACGCAAATAACTGTTTGTAGAAAAGGTGAAACATACGAGGAACTGAATTGTATCAATCAGTTCCTCCTAAATACTAGTAGGTATTTTTAGCGTTTGGAAATTGAGTTATATATCTTTTTAAATTGAGGTGTTTCTAACACAATAAAATTCCAGTCGGCTTCCTTAGTTTTATGTATTATTTTTTTAAATATGTTTTCTGGACCATGCTTTTTTGTTAAAGGATAGTCTCTTTAATCTACTATATATCCAAATTACATTGTATAAGAAATAATTAAGGATTATTTTCTTTAATGTTGACAGCTGTCTGATTGACACAAGATCACATTATCAAGTACTAGTATTTAAAAAGTCCTATAAACTGGGTGATTCTATTTTAAGCTTCTAAAAATATGTTAAGGTTCTTCTGCGGAGTCCTGACGTCGCAGTCACTTGTTTCATATACGGGGCACCCCTACTTAAGCCACACCTGCTTTATGTGTAACGGTGACGTGATAATAAATTGACATTACTGGACAAAAAAAATTAGTTCCCCGGGAATCATGGGGTAATTGAACATTTTTTTTAAAATTCACGTATCTGGTATATGGGAAGTCTAAAGCAAAATTGTTATGATTACTCAGTAATTAGACATATTATATTTACGTCTGAAACCGCCTGAAGCGGTTACCAATTAAGAGGTTATCTTGAATGGAAAACAAAAAAATGATTGAACAGGTGAGTAGTTCTATTATAAATTTATAATTATTAATTTTATCTATATACACTCATATCAAAGCAAACTTTTACTTTTGCTATTTTGCAAGGATTGGCAGATTATAAAGGACTTTTCCCAATCCATTTACAAAGCTAAAGGAAACTTTTTAACCTGGGTTTCCGATAACATACACCCGTCAAAAACCGAAGTATCCGGCAACATCAACCGTGTTGCCGATAACATGTTTTCAACTAACGAGACATTTTAAAAGACTGTTTACTAACCCTTAATTTGGATTTTTCATATCAGCTTGCTGATCTGAAGGTATCTGATTGTCCATATAATAAATAGACCAGTTTGTTCGATAGAATAAACTAATTTTTAATTCTACAGAAGTAAAAATGTGATGACATATTCCGAAATTTTTGTAAAATATAATTTGAAAGAGCTGTAGACCTTTCAAAGAGAGTGATTTGGTTTGTGCTTTCTCGTGAATAAAAAGTGATTTACAGTAATTGGCAGAATCTAGAATAATTTTTCTATATATTTTAAAAGTATAAAATCAGTTGATAGATTTATTCGAATTACCTGTTCAGATCTATGAACGTCTTCAGAGTTCTTAAAATAAAATGATATATTTTAAATTCATGAATAAAAATTGGATTGAAAAAAGACAATGATAATAGAAATAACTAGATACTTAATTCTGCGTTTAATAGGAAATAGAATTATTCAGTTTTTTGTTCTTGTAAGATCGTTAAATTATGCATGTTCTCCTTTCCTTTATAAAACGTATTTAAATAATTCCAGTTCTATTTTAATGTAGACATATATTATGTGTTGAAGAGAAAAGTCAGTGTTCAAATAGCATAAAAATCAATATAATGAGCGTATGCATGTGCAACCGTGTGTTGCAATTAAAAAAAGAATGCGAAACAATTTGTAGATAATTATGTACCATTGCCTCATATGAATGATTGCCACAGGTTTCAAAAGACATATGTTCATACTTGTTTTGTGGCTCTACCTTTTAAAAAAAGAATACGAATTAATTGCAGAGTTAATATTCTATTTGGATTTCATTAAATTTTGTTTTGCGCAAATAGATATTAAAAAAAACATTATTTTTATCAGTTGATATGAATATAATTTTCATTCATTTCAATACACATCAAGCGTAAATTAGAATATGTAATATTGAACATCCACGTGTGATCTTCTTAAATCCCTGAAAGCTAGTTTTGTAGTTGAATTGCTTAATCAAAGAAAAAAGAGAAAGCTTAATCTTAAATTGTATTAAATATAAATATGAATTATATAAAAATGATATGGTTTTAAAAGTTACATGATCATTAGATGCATTTTCGTTCCCCCCAGTCATTGTGACCTTATATCAGGTTATTTCTTTTCCTATTCCTTGGAAATTAGAAATTTTCATTTCATATCATATTCAGGAAAGAAAACATAACTTCCCTGTACCAAATCTTAACATATTATCTAGTTTATTACTTGACACTACTAATGCACATAGCAGATATTTTTTCAAGTATCTCTTCAATGGCTTTGAGCATCTTACATGTAACTTATAAATAGAACATGTAATTGCATATTACATACATATAGCGATACCCTAAATTCAGTTTGCTTCATATACCTATCTCCTCAATAAACCTATTTATTTATTTCGTTATGAATAGTAGGCCACGATTTTACCACGTTGTCTAAACAATTTTCATAATTAATAATTAAAATATTATCTTTTTGGGGACAACCTCGTACTTCATAATATATAACATACACATGAATTCGTCGTAAAAAGAATATTTACCTGTCCTTTTCAGTATTATCCTACCTTTACTAGGACACTAATGAACAGACAGAGCTTAATCATATTTGCACTAAAACAAAGAGGAAGAAAAAAATTACATGAAGGGATCATTTTCAATTTTTAACAGATCATTGTATGTCATTTGAACACTCCTTTCATGATTACATGAAACAAACAGGAAGCACTTAGAAAATGATTTGTATACATTTAAAAGTTCAGACAATCACAAGTTGCATTAGAATGTTTTTTTCCAAAAAAAGTGTTAAAAAAGAAGTAGTTTCAATCAAACTTTTATTTTTAATGTTGTTGATTGGACCTTGTGATCAAAGGCCTTTTAAATGGACAAACAAATACGGATTGTATAATTATTATTATTCAAATTTGTCCATTTAACACTTCAAAGGGAAGTGTGTTTTGATAGTTACCTAAAAAGGCCTGTCCTCGCTCTTTAGTATACAAGTAATATCTACGCCCAGTGATGTTGAAAAGGAGAATGAGTGAGGAGACTATATTAAGTGAAACTTAATATTTGCTTGATTATTGGTCATTCATCATAAAGGTGCCGTAAAGTTTGACATTTATTTGGCAATTATTTTCATTGTGAAGTGAGGGAGCTTAAAGTGCCAATGCCTACTGCGACACGGCACCCCGGTATATAGGTCCCATCCGAAAGATCCGCAACTTTTACTTCAAAGTGTCGAGTGATTAGCGGAGGAACAGTTACGCATCTTTTATCGACTAATGTTGCAGGTTCAAATCCCATTGTGGGAAGTGGATATAAACTGAGGTCGCAATAAATTTGAGAGAGAGAGAGAGAGAGAGAGTGTGTGTGTGTAAAGGTTCAAGTTTACTTAATAGAACAGCAGATTCCATCTGTTCCACTGTGTATCAAACATTTCCTTATTACCATTCTTATAAGAGATAATTTTTTTATGTTTCATGATGAAATTTCATTTGTGATATTGCGTTTTGTACATTACTAGGTTTCTTTGTGCACTTTGCAGTATAAATGTAGTATTTAAGCCGAAGAAGAATAGCATTTTAAATATCAGTATTTTCCTCAATAAATCCTAAAATAAAAGATTTCTTTGTAACATTTATCATTAGACCAATTTTATCTTCATTGTGAAAAAAATATGAAGAGTGGGGTTTGCAAATGTTAAATCTGACATCTTTTATATCCTCTATGAAATTATTTTGGATGAAACATCTAATTTTTACAAATAGGGGGTCGGTAAACCTCATTCCTAAATTTAATTTGAACAAATGTATAAGTTGTGGAATTGAATATACTGCAACTTTTTTAAAAACATTAAAAAATAAATTTTGGATAGATGTTTTTAAGTCCTGGATAATCTTATAAAATCCTGAGAAAAAGTTTGATGTTGCTGGTGACTCACTACTATTTTACAATCCACATTTGCATATATATTGGTGGAAAACCATTTTATAATAAACAAATGTTTAACAGCAACATTAGACAAATTAATGATATCATTAATAAGTATGGTTCACTATTTTCTCATGAACATTTCTGCAACACCTATCCAAATATAAAGATTAATTTCTTAGAATTCAATAGTATTATTAATGCTATAAAGAATTGGATGAAACATTCTGGTCAGGAAAAAACAATAAAAAAGGTCACTATTCCCATAATTATGTCTAATATCTACACAGTAACGAAATGTAGAAAATCCAAATGCTATTATGAAATCCTTATTCAAAATTCTTCTGTCGCAGCATGTAAAACGTGTTGAAATGAGCTTTTAGAAGTTGGAACTCAGGAATGGAAAAAAAATCATACGATACCCTTTAGGGTAACAAGAGACTGTAGACTTAGATGGTTTCAATATAGGATTTTTAACAAAATCTTTACAACAAATTCATTTTTATTCAAAACTACAAAAAAAAAAAATTATTGTAAATTATGCAGTTTTTGTCATACTGAGGATGAAACTATTGAACACCTTCTATGGGAATGCGATAACACAGTTTTTTCTTGAAGAAGATGGTTTTTCAAAAACAAAAAATTAATAACATTTTTTCCCGATAATCATATTCATCATTTTCTACCTAATCACCTTTTCATCTACTTTGTTTAACTTAATTGAGTTCATTTAGTGAATAAGTTCAAACAAAGGATCTAGATAGAATCAGATATTCAAAATACGTAAATCAATAACAAAATTTTGAAAATTTATATATTATTCTTGTAAGATTGGTATCTCTTTCCAAATAATGTTCCTTTATGTGAAAATATAATGCGTTCGAACCTGAATCAGCCTTTCCAAACTACTTTTGTCGTATCTATTGAATCATTATTATGGCCAGAGTCTTCAACCCTGTCAAAACATTTTAGATTAGTTAAGGTTTTCTGTGATTTCTACGAAAGTTTCAATTTCAAATCTTAAGCAGCACATTGAAGGTTTGATGAAATTAAAGAAAGATTGCACAAATAATACCAATGTCTATGAGTTTTTCTTGAAAAAAGGTCTTCAAAAATTTATTGGGATTCCCTTGGGTTCCAATTGTTTTTCGTTATAAGCAGACCTATTTTTTGTATTCATATGAAGAAGACTTTGTTCAAAACATTATACCCGAAAAGAAGAATCATATGTTGTGGTTTTTAACCCAACATTAAGATACTAGATATCAGCGACGTATTGTTTATCAGCAATGGCTATTTTCATTCTTATGTCGATACGATTTATTCTGGTGAGCTTGAGATAAAATATTTCTTAGTGTCTGAAACTGTTTTATATTTTGATATTTTACTTGAAAAAGAAATCAGTCTTTAAAACTAAAGACGAGAATCAAGATTAAACAACATTTTATACAATATAATTTTTGTAAAAGCACTAAGAATTACAATGTAGACTTCAGAATATATGTCGCGGGTTCTTCCTTATTACAGTAAAATAACAAAAGTCAAAAAACGTTTTCACATTTATATAGTTAACATATTGTACATAGTATTCTGGCTCTTGTCTGTCCATACAACGGTAAGTTTCTACATCACACCATACTCCGTAGACTGTGCACCATACGCCATACACAATACGACGTAGAACGTAGAACGTAGAACGTACAACGGGACCTACATAACACAACAATTGTAAACACATTAAGTTACACAGTTAAATACTCAAAGCTACATACAAGTTATTACCCACATAACCCACCATACACAAAAATGGGATAATAATGGGGTCAACATCACAGCACTGTATTACAGAACTTGTATTAAATGCTTTTACACAATAATTACATTATTTTACATGTAATTATAACTTAAACTTATACACAGTAACTTCACTTACATAGTTACTTTACGGTTTAGAATCATAATGAAACTAAATTCGACAATACTAGAGCCGATTCGATCAATTAATACTACTCACAATAATATTTATAAAACATACAAACTATACAAACGAACGAACATTCAAACGAATAAACTAAACTTAAAATACGTTGAAATAACAAAGTTATCCCAGGACCGTTTAATTAACAAAACAGAGAAGGAAATGTAAATGAAACATGTTACTCACCTCAGAAGTCAGTGTCTGTATTTACGATAACATTTTTATAACTTTACAAAACTTGGACAGTAAAAATTGGTCAGCCAGATCTCGTGCTGTTACATCTCGGTAAGCCCGTTTTAAGAAGGGCGGAAGCCTAAATTCAGGTGAATAAATACAGGTAGTGGAGAGGTAACAAAAAGGGTGTTCGAATAAGAGGTCCAGAATAGGATAACTGAAAGAAACTATGGTATAACGTTAGAACAATTATCTTAGTAAATTTAAAATACAAATAGACAATACAACACCGTAAATGTGACAATATGCAACCTCTGAATTAGACTATTTCCACTGTATTTTTAATCAAAATGGTAATTTAACACCCAATCTATATGATAAAGGAGATGATTTTATACTTTTCAATCGTCAGCTTCCCTAACTTATGCAGCAATGTACCTTTATTGCCTGCATACATATTCATTGTCCTGGATATAAAAGTACATTTAATTGGCTGACTTACTATTATATGCCACGTACGCTTTGTCCGTAGATCTGTTCGTTGACTTATAAACCTCAACATGGCACCATCCTCAAATGCAGGTAAACACACATAGTAATATTTATGGGCTCATTCCCCATCTCTACACCACAGGAGTTGTACTCCTAAGCTCTTTTACTTATCTTCTTCAAACTCCCCAATTTTATCACTCTTGGTCAAGGATCTTGATAGTACCTTTGCATTTCCGTTTAAATTTCATTTCTTAGTATCGATGGGCTCGATTGGTTTATTCTTATAACTTCCATTACAAAATGATTTACAAATTTATAGTTCATTTTAACAACAACAACATCAAGTTTGTTCTAACAAAATAATTATAGTTCATGGAATTTAAGTCCCCTTTCCAATTATAAAGTCACTGTATGTGGTACACTAGCAATATACATGCTGATTTACTAAACTTTTATTTTATTTTATTGTCACAACTAATTAAGATCACTATCAATAACTAAAATGATTAAGATATTAATAAAGACCAAGTTTAAAATGTTCATATATAACGTCCGTTCTAAACCATAAAGATTTACAGTAATGCACATTTATACATGATCTCACTACAATCACACGCACAGACCTTCGAAACTCTCAAAAGTTCAACGATATCCCTTGAACTTTTAATTATGATTTTTAATTGAGGACACATGTAAGTATTGTCCATACTATTTTGAAAAGTAGAGCAAATTATGCACTGTTGCTTTTTTCCGTAAATTTACATAATTCCATTGCGTATTATTGAAATGTACGAACTTTATCAAAAGGTGACTAAATTTTATATAATTCCTTGGCATGGAGAATTTGCTTCATGAACTGTCTATAATAAAACACAATGAATTACATAGTGAAGAATTATCCGTATATCGTTGAACTTTTCGAGTTTTTAGCGGCACATATTTTTTTTCTTCTAAATTAAAATGTATCTTGTTGACAAACATCTGATGTAAGTGCAGTCGCTTAGCCAAACTCACCAGACACCCCACATATACACATGCTGTAGTAGAATTTTCATTAAATTAAAACTCATGCTAATAAAAATAATATCAAAATTAGAGTCGGCCTCGTGATAATGAAATAGAAATGAATGAAAAATATGTATATAATATATATAATTCTCACTTCAAATTTCATTCAAATAACATTTTACTACATTTAACTTTATACAATAAACAGCGCAGGGTATAAAAATGGTATTAAAAAACAAAATAAAATCTTGTTTCGACGTTCAAGGAGAACCATTTTCAAATTTTAAGAAAAAACCCCTATATTCTTGTATGTGTGGGCACATCACAATAGAACAAAGGCGGGTTTGTTAACAAACTTTAAGTCTTAAATTGAGAAATATTAAAACTTTTATCCAGAAAAATAATTTTATTCAGAGTACAAATGTTAGAAAGCAAATTTCTTTCACAAGTATCGTCATTCCAAACTAATAGTTGCGTACAGAGTTTAGCAAATCGAGCACAATCGTGTTATGTACACAGTTTTTGTAAACAGGGCACGAGTTCTGTATTTGTTGATCTTTACAATTCATCTGGTGCGTTCAGTCGTCACATTCTGCTTACCACAACTGCACGTTCTGCCAATATATTGAGAGTTTGTTTTGCTTTCGAAAATGTCTACTCTGAATTTTCTGCATTATAGCATTAATATTTTTCATTTATACACAACGAGATTGCCACGTTTTCTAAGGATTAAGCATAGATTAATTTGTGAAAGTGCACGGATGTGTCAATCAATCCCGTTAAAAAATTGAAATTTTATTATCTTCTATATGGAGTAAGATTTTTAATTAATTTTTCTGTGAAAGAGAAAATAATAACTTCAAATCTGTGTCCAAGTACCTTTACACGAATTTTAACCTCCTAGATTTGCACCATTTACCTTTCATTTTCATTTCCGAGTCGCTAAACCACCAGCAGGCTTATATTTCATTTTCTTTTCTTATTAAATAAAAAACAACACTTTATTTGAAAAAAATATATATATATATACCTATGATGGCAATCCATATCTGCAGAAAAGCACCTCGCATCTCTGTTTATTTCCAAACATTTAAGATCTAAAATGATTACATAATATTCTGATGTTTAAATATGTACCTTTGCTGTATTTAAATATGGAGTAAGTGTTCATTTAAGGGGTGGGGGCTGGTTCCTGTTTTCAAAATTATTAAGAATTGTAACCTCCACACTGAGCTTTATAAAAAATCAAAACATAACGGGAGGGCCAGTGCGCTTCTTTAAGCAATGCGAATCAGTAAATACGACCTTATTGCACTAAAATTACTTTAAATACAATAATCAATTTTCAAAGTTTAAAAAAAATATTTTTATCCAAATGGTCGCCTGCTCTAAATTCGATAAGTAATTAGGAGTTGATCCTTACGCCACGGGTTCGATTCCCACTGTGGGAAGTTGAGTCAGGTTCTTCGAATGAGAATGTATAAATAGAGGCCCGGTGTCGCAAGAGGTGTTGGTATGAAAAAGACCCCTCAATGGCCCTGAGTGTCGGGCATAGGGCAAAGGACCTTAAACAACAATTAATCAATCAATTTATCAGAATGAAATAACTAAATAGTCACAATGAAAACTGTGACCAAAAAAAGCTTCCAACTACATAGTACCTTGCATTGTCCATTGGATGTTTTTAAACTTTTTGCATTAAAAAAACGGAATTTTTTTTTTCAGAAAATGAAATAGAAATTGAGGGTTTTGAGGGAAGCTTAAATGAGTTTTTTTCAAAGACAATCAGGATATATAATATATATTTTACAAATCCAAGGACCAGCATACATTGTAGAACATTTCACTGTGACTGTAATTAATTACTATGTTTGCAGGCTGCGTGTAAACAAACAGGAATCTAAACAGAACAATACTTACATGTAATACTTCTTAAGAGAAAAAAAAATGATTCATTTTCTTCTAAAATACTCCCCGCCACAAAAAATAGTTCCTCACTTAAGATTTTGGTATCGCTTTAAATAATATAGTTTTTACTGATCGTAATTTAATTGGCATTTTAGAACCCATTTATTGTAAAAATTAAAACATAATGTAGATTTTTTCACATAGAAATAAAAAAGAATCTGTTGAAAAGTTGAAAAGCGAATCCTGTTTAATATAACATTATGTTTTTCATTCTTACATTGGAAAATGTTGCTACTGAAGTAAAACGTCCTTGGACATCCCTCGCTAAACATGCTACAATCCTCTTGATCCACGAACCCGGATGTTGATAAATGTAGGCAATGCCCTGAAATATTCATTTTGGTTGAGAATGAGCCTTATTTTAAAATAATCAATTGATCTTTTGCATAATTGTGTGATAATTTAATTAAAATATCTGTTACTTAAATTCAGTAAGATATATAATAAATAATGAAACTAGTCAATTTTAGTTAAATATTATGTAAAAATAGGACATACGTAACGTTGAATTTAAAACTCACATGTAAATATGCTACACTTTAAGTTTTTTTTAATTGAAAATGTACATTTTTTTCTATTTTATCAGTATCACCCTTAGTATTGAACTTTATTTGTATTTAGTGTTTATCCTGCAAGGAGCCCCATTGTGATCATTTATTAATGCTATAAAGAATTGGATGAAACATTCTGGTCAGGAAAAAACAATAAAAAAGGTCACTATTCCCATAATTATGTCTAATATCTACACAGTAACGAAATGTAGAAAATCCAAATGCTATTATGAAATCCTTATTCAAAATTCTTCTGTCGCAGCATGTAAAACGTGTTGAAATGAGCTTTTAGAAGTTGGAACTCAGGAATGGAAAAAAAATCATACGATACCCTTTAGGGTAACAAGAGACTGTAGACTTAGATGGTTTCAATATAGGATTTTTAACAAAATCTTTACAACAAATTCATTTTTATTCAAAACTACAAAAAAAAAAAATTATTGTAAATTATGCAGTTTTTGTCATACTGAGGATGAAACTATTGAACACCTTCTATGGGAATGCGATAACACAGTTTTTTCTTGAAGAAGATGGTTTTTCAAAAACAAAAAATTAATAACATTTTTTCCCGATAATCATATTCATCATTTTCTACCTAATCACCTTTTCATCTACTTTGTTTAACTTAATTGAGTTCATTTAGTGAATAAGTTCAAACAAAGGATCTAGATAGAATCAGATATTCAAAATACGTAAATCAATAACAAAATTTTGAAAATTTATATATTATTCTTGTAAGATTGGTATCTCTTTCCAAATAATGTTCCTTTATGTGAAAATATAATGCGTTCGAACCTGAATCAGCCTTTCCAAACTACTTTTGTCGTATCTATTGAATCATTATTATGGCCAGAGTCTTCAACCCTGTCAAAACATTTTAGATTAGTTAAGGTTTTCTGTGATTTCTACGAAAGTTTCAATTTCAAATCTTAAGCAGCACATTGAAGGTTTGATGAAATTAAAGAAAGATTGCACAAATAATACCAATGTCTATGAGTTTTTCTTGAAAAAAGGTCTTCAAAAATTTATTGGGATTCCCTTGGGTTCCAATTGTTTTTCGTTATAAGCAGACCTATTTTTTGTATTCATATGAAGAAGACTTTGTTCAAAACATTATACCCGAAAAGAAGAATCATATGTTGTGGTTTTTAACCCAACATTAAGATACTAGATATCAGCGACGTATTGTTTATCAGCAATGGCTATTTTCATTCTTATGTCGATACGATTTATTCTGGTGAGCTTGAGATAAAATATTTCTTAGTGTCTGAAACTGTTTTATATTTTGATATTTTACTTGAAAAAGAAATCAGTCTTTAAAACTAAAGACGAGAATCAAGATTAAACAACATTTTATACAATATAATTTTTGTAAAAGCACTAAGAATTACAATGTAGACTTCAGAATATATGTCGCGGGTTCTTCCTTATTACAGTAAAATAACAAAAGTCAAAAAACGTTTTCACATTTATATAGTTAACATATTGTACATAGTATTCTGGCTCTTGTCTGTCCATACAACGGTAAGTTTCTACATCACACCATACTCCGTAGACTGTGCACCATACGCCATACACAATACGACGTAGAACGTAGAACGTAGAACGTACAACGGGACCTACATAACACAACAATTGTAAACACATTAAGTTACACAGTTAAATACTCAAAGCTACATACAAGTTATTGTTTACGAGTACCCTTTTGAAGCTCTAGCTCTTTTCATACTACATATAGCATATCGTATATTGATGTGTTATTGTTCATTCTTTCTAAAAAAAAAAACGAAACAAAACAGACACCTGTAGAATGCATATGGAACCTGTGTAGCCCAGCAATTATTCCTTTTAAATTGTTCTGGCGATCAACCTGTCATTTCCAGAGCTTTAGAAAATATTAGTTAATACACTTCAATCATTGTAGTACAAATCAATAGAATGTTGAGGAGAAGGAAATTTAGCTGATCCCAAAAATGTCTCTAAGTTGTGTAACAAATACTAGTAAACAGTGTCCAATTACTTGCATCAAAAATTATTTGAAATTATATTTGGCATTCTTTTTATATACATGTACATGTAAAGCGAGCACAATACCAGGCAGTACGTGATATAAAGATAGGCAGAAATATTTAATAAAGTGGTCACCTCGCATTACTAAGTTCATAAAGTTTGAATGGATGTTCTTGGTTGTTTGCTGCAAAAGTATGAATGAGCCATTGCAAAGATTTTTCCAAAATCTAATCTAAAAATTTCAGCTGCATCCTCATCATTCATTTAATGACTGGGAGGAAAAACTCTAGTCTGTGTTGTATGCATGGATATCTGCAAATGTAAAATTGTTTATTTTAAGCAAAACCACACAAAATTAAGCAGTTTAAGTATCTTATGAAATTTTAGCATTCGCCATTTTGAGCTGATTAACACAACTTTCAAAATTAAAAGACTAAATTTTCATAATTAAAGTTATGATATTAGTGTTCTATTATTTTCATAGTTACATTAGTAACACTCAGTAAGATTAACCCGTCCTTTCTTCTTTTTACACGACATTAAGAAATAATTAGAAAAAATGAATAACCACCATTTTGAATCGCCATTTTGACTTTTAACTAACAGCTGCATGCATCATCATTCAGTTGTAGAATAGTGAGATGCGGAGGAAAAATACCAATACGCAGTGTATGGATATTTGAAAATATAAAATTCTGATTAATGCAGAATTAAGAAACAATAGACATACAAATCAGAATTCTGAATTAATGTAATAATGTTAGCATTCCTTTCGTATTTTTATAGCTGCATAACACTTAGTGAGATATTCACAACACCTATTTTTCTCTTTGAATATCATTTAGAATAAATTAGGCAAATTGGATTTCAGTCATTTTGAATCGCCATTTTGATCTTCTTAACGCTATTTTCATGAAGACCAGAATAATATTTCGGATTCAGCATTCCCGAAATAGGTTAAAAACTATGCTGGACAAAATAATAATTATTTGCCGCTAGAAGTATTTTTTCTATTAAACGGACCAGACTATTTGGGGGTATAAAGTTTCTTGCCCTGTCCATCTGTCTGCCTGTTTGTCCGCATAAATAAGGACCTTGACCCCGGAGTTTGGCCCATTATTATTAAAATAATATTATATTTTAACTGTTGTCATTATTTTTGAACAGCTTGTGCAAGACTTTATTTTTACTTCACATATGTATTCATTGTGACAAGACCTTTCACCAGATATAAATATTTTAAACCTTTACCTTAGAGTTTTAGACAATTTTAAACATTTTAAGTTTATCCTTATGTTTTAAGCAATGATCACTGTGGATTTCATATTTCACAATTATATTTTTATGACAGAATCTTTTTGTATGCCAAAAATCATTAAATTGACCCTTAGAATTTGAATTCCATCCGAGAAACTTTTATGGACTTTGATACTGAATACTGTACGTCATCTCCATATCCTTCTTAAAATAAATGTAATACTTTGAAAACAACATTTACTTTAAATACAGTTTTACCTTTTTCATATAGACTCATTCTCTGATCATAACAAAATTCGAGAAGAGTTGTCTTTTCTTGATTAGGAATACAAAGGTACTGTAATCTGTTGAAGGCGTCATGAGAACAGTTTAATCTGGTACCAGCTGCATACCACGTGTGATTAGTTGCAGGACAGGAGTCTACCTCATTGACAGGGAAACGGTACTGTGTTGTAACCTAGATATGAACAGGAAAATAAATGGCAGGGCCTCATGGTACCGGTGTAATTAATTTCGAAAGTCATGTAATCGTTCAAAATAGTTTTATATAAACATTTTCCATGGTGTGGCAATAGAAACATAAATGAATTACCTTTGTATGATGTTATAATATTATTGTTTACAAATTTTGATATGAGAAAGATACAAATATAACCGAGTCTAGCGTCTGTGCATTCAAAGGACTTTTCTCTGGTACCGTTGCAAATGTATGGGGAGTAGAATCATTGTAAATCAAACAAAAAAAGTCTTTTAGTTAAACCATTTATTATCCCATTAAAAATAATTTAAATAAAATACGGATTTAATTATATTTTTAGAAATTATTACGATCTAAACTATCTGAAATATGTTGATCTAATATTTTTTTTAATTTCCTTTATTTTTAAATTCTTCTAGCTATTAATAGATTTCAAATCAAGTTAAGTAACACAGTTTGGCAAATTTAACTACATATTTTAAAAATAAGTAAGGATTATGTTTTTCTTTATTTAAACAATAAAACGTTTTTTTTAAATCAATTTTGTTATAAATAAATGTCTTTTGAACTTTTTCAGATTAATTTGAAATACTGTCATTAAAAGCTTCATTATTATTTTGCCTTTAAAAAATATATGATATTAACAAGATGTAAATATAATTTGAAGAAAAGACATGTGACTAAAATACAGCATAAGACAACAAAGCTAGGGAAAATCTTTGGAATTGGTTTCAATATAGCTGTTTTAACACTTGAACGAGTGTCTGATATGACGCGTTGTGCAAATTAAAACAAAAGATATGGGTCTTGAGGACAATAACTGTTTACTTCACAATTAAATAGAGGTTGAAATTGGGTTTTCACTTCTAAAGTGTCTAAAAATATCCGACCAGCAAGAATTTTTTTTTTGGTCCACGAGAAATGAAAATAGAAATACCCTGGTACCATAGAACCACCGGTATCATAGGAATGGAGTACATGTTTATAATTTTAATTACTTCAAAAAAGAAGAAAAACCGTGTCTCTTTTGCCCCTATATGGTAGATAATGGCGTGGGTTGAAGTTTCTCGGATGGAATTCAAATTCTAAGGGTCAATTTAATGATTTTTGGCATATTTATTCCTATTAACTTTCTCATTTAGAGAATTCGGTGCTAGGCTATGATTGATGTTGAAGACATGATTTAGTCTTAATTGTTTTACGCGATCTGATACACGTAGATTGTTTATTGAATCTAAAATATCACAATTGATCCTAGCTCTAGGACTCAGATTTGAAATAAATCTTACTGGTTTGTTTTGAAGAACCTGTAACTTATGTTTTCAGAGATTTTGACAAACTTTCATACCATGCTGATGAACAGTAATCGAAATAGCACAGAATAAGTAACAAGGCTGATGTTAACCTGGATCTTTTATTTAACTATTTTCCATTTCTATATAGGAACTTCAGTCTAGAATTGACCTTGGCCACAATCTCATCTTTTATTAGGTTACATTTTTGAAATTTATCAATTGTAATACTTACATGTAGATACTAAACAGACTCACTGGATTTGATAATATGATCGTGAAATTTAACCTCAAATTGACCTTCATTTTTTAATTTGCGACTAGGGCTAAACAGGATACACTCTGTTTTTCCAAGATGAAGAGATAACTAATTATCTATTAGCCACTCGGCTAACTTTCCCAAGTTTGTTAGAGATAACATTAGGGTCTCTGTGTGAATATAGAATGGCACTATCATCAGCGTAAAGAATGAGTTTGCAGTCTGTATCTATACTGATGGACATATCATTAACAGAGCATAAAAACAAAAGAGGGCCTAAAATGCCCCCTTGGGGAACCACACATGTAATTTTCTTTGACTTAGATACAACACCTGCACAACCCACCACCTGAGACCTGCCAGTTAGATATGACTTAAACCATTGATTTTCAATTCCCATAATGTCTAACTTATTACATAAGATTTCATGGTCCACTGTATCAAACGCTTTTTGTACGTCTAACATTATCATTCCTGTAAATAATCCCTTAGAGTTATTGTCCCTTATATGATCTAACAAGTGTATAAGGCATGTATCAGTGGAATATTTACTTGGACACCCAGATTGAAATTCATACAACATGTTATTGTAATGTAAAATTTTCTTAAGTTGACACTTGATGCGCGAAATATTGCGCAATGGAAACCATAGTCGGCCCCTTAAGTCAAAAACTTAGCAAGCTTTACGTTACGAGCCTCTGATTTTAAAAAAGAAAGTTAGAAGTAAGTTCTAGCGGCAAATTATTATTATTTGGTCCAGCATAGTTCCTAACCTATTTTGGTAATGTTGATCCGAAAAAAAATATGTTGGCCTTCATGAAATTGGCGTTAAGAAGATCAAAATGGCGAGGGGATTAAAATTGGCGGACTTCCAATTTTCCTTATCTATTCTCAATGTTGTTCAATTAGTAAAAAGGTGTTGTGAATATCTCACTGAGTTTTATGCAACTATATAAATACTAACATTATTACGTTAATTCAGAAAATTTAGTTGTTTGTTCACTTAATTCAAATTCTTTCTGATTTATCTGTCTATTGTTTCTTAATTCTGCTTTGTTAAAAATTTTACATTTGCAAATATCCATACACTGCATATTCATTTGGTATTTTTTCCTCCGAATCTCACTATTCGACAACTGAATGATGGTGCATGCTGTTAGTTTAAAGTCAAAATGGCGATTCAAAATGGCAGATATCCATTTTTGTTCCCCGCATGATAAGTAGGGGATATCAATTTGGGTCTGTCCGTCCGTCCGTCATTCTGTCTGTCTGTAACGCTTTCGTTTTCACACTATAACGATATCTTGAGAACCCTTTGAGCTTTTGCAATGATATTTTGCATATCAATTCCATATTGACTAAAGAAGAACCCTATTGATTTTGAGGTCAAAAGGTTAATGGTCAAGGTCATAAATTTGCAAATTCTGTCTGTTAGAACACTTTCATTTCCGCGCGATATCTCGAGAACCCTTTGAGCTTTTGCAATGAAATTTTACATAACAACTCCCATATGGCCTAAGGAAGACCCCTATTTATTTTGAGGTCAAAAGGTCAAAGTTCATAGTCGTAAATTTATACATTATGTCTGTGTGTAACACTATCCTTTCCAGGCAATATTTCAAGAGGATTTTGAGCTTTTGTAATGTGATTTTATACCAAAACTCCCTAGGATTTCTCTCCCCCAATCAAAGTGTCCCGCCTCGTTTGTTTTATTAGTATTTATTGTATTACATTTCGCTATATTTAGCACAGGGACATGAGGAGAGTTATTACGTATAAAACAGGTTCTCGCCCGACTTTTTATTATTACATTAGAAATGTTTAATAAAGGTTAAATTAGACATCATGCATTGTGTAAAATTTTGACAATATCGAACGTGTATATATAAACACATGTTTGTGAGTTCATCCTTGCATATAATTTTCGCCAGAGTAAAGCAGTTCCTTGGTTTCAGTGGTATGTCTCTCGCTTCACATGTGAGAGGTCCCGGGCTCGAATATCGGACGATTCATTTCTTTTTCGAAATACTTTTTTTTTTACCTAATGATAGTATTCAGCATGTGAAATGAAACATTTATGAGGTCTGGCTTGTACAAACTCATAAAATCATCATCACAGTGTGATAAATGTTCCATATAAAAAAAATCATCTATACACATAATAAAGAATAAGCAATCAAATCATTATATGCATATTGACATACATGTATTTTATTTGCTTCAGTATACATGTACATGTATAAATTTAATAATTCTACAAATTCAGTCAGGGGGTCCGACATTTTTTTTCCTGAGCGGGGGACACGAATTCTCTTAATTAGCTTGTTCTTATTATTACCTGGCTTCTTCCTTGGAAGACATTATATACATGTAGTTGAAGATTTTTTTACAGTCTTCGGACTAAGCACTTCCTCTCTTTTGTGGTAGAAATTGCATGATGAGAAAATATTCAATTATTTTATTGGTTTAAATGCTGTTCAAAACAAGAGCGATAACTTTCTGATGGTCTAATTTTTTTACGACTTAACAATTTTTCAATATCTCCAGTCTTAAAAAAATAACAAAACGAACAACAAAATCAGTAATTAAATCTTAATAACATAATATTTTTTCTATAGCAGTAACCAAAAATGTCCCTTTATTTTCATTGCAAATAAGATTTGATTTTTACTGCTTGTTGGCTTTACAATTTGTATTTACTCTTCTCCACTTTTTTGTTTGAAGAAGATTAACGGAATTGGCCGAGGTTTGCCGAAAGATCCCGGTCAGTCAAAGTATACGGAGATGACCGAGCGACAACCGTGGTAGGGCTAACACCAGTAAAAAGCTAAAGTAAAAATATGAAATCAAGAAATCCAAAACAATAAATAGGACTTGATAGATGTAGATCAGTTTACTGTTTTAGGTTGTTGCTAAAGACGGTAAGCTTTTTTTTAAAAAACTCTACTTGTTTCTTAACGAGGCCCGATCTAGTTGAAAATTACGAAAACGGAATGATAAAAAATTTTAATTTTTGGAAATATTTTTGTATGTGTTATGCTTAGAAAAATTAGAATGAAATTTTGTTACCTTGCCTTTATTGTAGTAAAATGGGGGCACTGTCAAGATATGGACCATTTTTCGTCTTTTTATACACAATTACATAGTAAAATTCTCAAATAAACAAAGAAATTGAAAATTAAAAAAAAATATGATGAAATGTTTTGTTTTTCACATATATTATGCAATTTTCATTCTTCTTATAAAAAATGAAAAGAAAATTGGAGATAGCCTTTATTGCAGTGAAAAGGGGGCATATCAGAACACAAAATTAGGATTTATTTTATCCAACTAGATATGAAATAAGTCGCCATGGGTTTACATAACATCAATAAACGATTGCAATACTCTATTAGTTTCTAAAAAAAAATAAATAATTCTTACATTTTAAAATAATTTTCTCTCCGTGTATTTTTTTTTCTGAACACCGCGACCTTGTTATACGTCAAAAAAAAGAGGGGGGGAGGACAAATGACGAATTTAACTAATATCATGTAATAATATAGAAAAATAAAAGATTTCCGGGGTTGCATTTAAATTATTCATAGACTGATTTTTTTTTAACTCAAGCTGATCCATGCATATTTAAGTCCTCAATAAAAAAGGGGTGTGTATAAACACTTCAACAGGTTCAATGAGAAAGACTAAAATCGTTTACTTTTGGTTGCAGTGTTTTTTTTTAACTCATAAATTGAAATAAAACAAGGTAAAATTAATGAATATGTGCCAAGAAATTGATACCTCAAAATAAATCATGTTCCAAAGTTGTTCATTAATTAAAAACTTGTAAATACCGGGTAATAGAAATACCAGCTTTCAACATGTATATTCTATAGAGCTACCAGGTATCCAAGATCAGCGAAACATTTTAGCGCAATTTGACGTCATTTTAATTGTGACGTTACTGTGTTCAATTGTGACGGCAGTCAAGGGTACTGTGACGTGCCTGAGTCGACGCTGCGTTAAAACATATGCGCAGTTCAAGTAGATTGGGCCTCGTTAATGTTGTTAAAATAGAAGTTAAGATAAGGTAATCTTACTGAGCGTAATGCAACTATGAAAAGGATAATAGAACACTAGTGTTTTCACTTTAATTTGGAAAATGTAGTCTTCTAATTTTGAATGTTGTGTTAATTAACTCAAAATGACGATTCAAAATGACAAACTCTCATATTTCATAAGATACTCAAACTGCTTAATTCTAAGTCGTTTTGCATAAAATGAAAGGAAGTTGATCACATTTTGAATTTTTAAGTTAAAAAAATAATGTTAAAATATTCGTTAAAAAACAATGAGGATATTGTTGTTAATGACTTATATGATTTTTATGAATTCTGACACAGATCTTTGTTTCATTACTTCTATCATTAAGATAAGCTTTTGACGACATCTACAAAGAACTTTTACCTATTACCTGTCTAACTATGCTTCTTAATTTAAAAAGTCAATAATATCACACAATAATTGCTGTTTAGAGGACATTATGACAATTAAGCTATCCCAAGAGCATTCTTCCCTGGGCCCAAAGGCGAGTGAACATTTTAGTTTGAGGGTTGCTAAATCATCTCAGTTGTTGTAAATTTTCTATTTTCTTTTAGTCCATGCAGTGTGGGAAAAAAAATTAATGCTTAATATGTTCATTTGGAAAGTCTAGTGCACTATAACTTAGCATATCCATTTTAAAATGATGGACCACACGCAGTGAGAGAGCTAGGAATTATTAAATCATATTTTAAATGTAATATACCGTACTTTATATCAACATATTTATTAAGAATTATCAAACCAGTATAATATATGAAAACAATAAATATTCTTAATTATTCAGCTCAGAATCTCCATCCCTGCATTTGCATTTGTTATAAGTAGCAAAAAAAATACAAACAAAATTCAACTGTATTCACAATTATTCATTTTTTTAACGGATATTAATCTCCTTTTGCTAGATATAAATTTAAGCGACTACAAAATTCCCCATTTTGTAAGGTATATTTGTATTTTCAAAATCAAAAGATACTTTTTGTCATACTTGGATGGAATTCGGTTCCTATTGTTTTGAAATTTTCAAATTCAGAAAGTAGAAATATTTCTGTTCAACTATCCTCCCTCGATACAATCATACACTATCCTATACTATCCTATAAAGAAGTGTGGATCAAAGATGCCTTGTTAATTTCTTGGAGTGTTCCAGAAAATTGTGTTGTCAAGAGAAGCGTTGAAAAAATTAAAGTCAAGAATGGTTTCGGTCTATTGGTACGAAAGCTTGTGCGTGCTAGGAATCACAAGGAATCTGCATGTACTCTTAGATCGCACAATTATTCAATTTTTCACCAAAAATGTGATCATTCCAGATGATAAAGTTTGAGAATTTTCTTGCTTATGATTGTAATGACTGTTCTAGTCGAAAAGGCGACAAATCCAATTGGTCACACAAGAGATAGCTACAAGTCTTATCAGAGATTTTTCCCCCATTTTGCATAAAGTTTTTGAAAACAAAATAGTCTTTTAATTTGTGAACATAAATGTGTTATTTCTTGAGCAGTTCAAAAGACTTAAATTCTGAAGTCTGAAACATATATCATTTAAAGCTGGAATAAAGGATCTTGGGGGAAAAGGTGCTTATTTCAAAAGCTAGTACGAAGGGTTCAATGAAGTCGGGCAAGGATTTCTTGAGTTATATTTGATGGTGTGCTGAAGGATGTTTAAATGTAAGTGCGAGTTGATAATGACAGCGATTTAGGAGTGATTTTAGGTGGACAGGGGCTCTGAGCTTTGGTACAAGGTCAAAAATGAGAAATCATTTGGAAACTCTTAAGTCGAGTTTGTTTCACTATTACCTGAAAAAAAGAAACTTTCTAGTATTATTTTTGTTTGAACATTAAATGTACTGATCAAAATAATTATCCACACTCAAAACAAAGGGACAACAAGAGAAATTCCTCTTCCTATTTACTTTTCTATACCTTGGAAAAAAAACAGAATACCTTGTCTCTCCATTTATGAAAAAAATTGTTACGGTTGTTGCTGTTGTGTTTGAGTGGGAAATGATTAGTGGATAGTTGACGATTAAATGAAATGCGTTATGCGAAAATGATATTGGTTTAAGCGTTCTATGCTAAGTGAAGAAGCAGTTTGTAGTTCTTCAAGCAGTGCTCTAGTACTGTTCTGTTTACGAGTACCCTTTTGAAGCTCTAGCTCTTTTCATACTACATATAGCATATCGTATATTGATGTGTTATTGTTAAGCGCTAGCGCGCTTCATGAAACATGCCTAAGTGACAAGTCTGTGTGATTCACACACCAATAACTCACACAAAACTTAAAAACATTCCTTAAATAAACTATTCCCAAAATGACTTTTATCAATTTTGCTATGTGTCTCAAAGTCAATAAAACCTAATCAGTGACAATTTGTTGAAATTTCGCAAATTTAGATCTGTTGTTGTAAGTCATTGTTGCCTAGGACGGTGACCATTTTTGATGCCCATTATATAATTTTGTTCATTGAAATCTACTTGTTCACATGTCTATAAAACAGGCATTTGTTGCTGTGAATTTCACATATTTCAGTTAATATATTTTTTGGATATTTACAGCTGATTTAATGAAGCGTTTAATTTTACTCTTGTTTACTGATTCTTCACCATTCATTTTGAATGCAGTGTCTCGAATAGTCCCTGCTTTCCAGCTTCCCACGATGAAATAATACGATGAAAAGTAGTTACACAAACTGTTATCAATTCATTAAAGATTAAATAATGAGAGAAAGCCAAGGTTTATGTCACATGACTACTATGTTGTATGTCATCGAGCTAATGACATTATTTATTGAACGCCCCTCGTATGTACGTCCGTCTGTTTCACTTTGGGGAACAAATCTCTTATCTGCAACCCATAGACATAAAAAAAAGTCACTCGAACTCTCTGTTTTGAAAGTGGAGAAAGAACAAATTAAGGTTAAAAAATGAATTCTTTGAAGTTAATCATATATACATTATATACTATATGTACGTCGGTTAATATATATTATTGTACTATTATGTAATGTTGAACTTGATACATAAACCGCAACGTTCCAATTATATTTTCAAAATTTTTTAAAAGGATTTTGTTGTTGTTTAATGACACAAGTTTTTCTTTACGTGAACTGATTCATGATAGTAAGCACATAATGGGTGGAAATTCACGCTATGTTATCTCTCATAGGCACGCAAGTACATTTAAGGAACGTGCTGTCCAAAATATAAATTTAAATCCTTATTTGCATTTCCATTTATAATTTTATAAATAAAAGTTTTACTGGAAACAATGATGTACCCTTCCATAGATTCTATTTAATTCATATACATTCCCTCATTTTATCAGATATTAACTTGTAAAGTGCAATGATCCATTAAAAAAAATCTAAAGTAACCTCAGTTATAGTTCGACAAAACAACAAGAGGTACAGTGAGGAATGAGCTTACTAAATGATAACCCCCTAGGTTTCCTATATAGAAATAACTGATGAAAAAGTCCATGTTTTTTTTGTGGCAAAATATGTGTCGGATCAAAAAGTAAAATAGGGTTGCACAATGGTAATATGTAGTAAAGATTCTGTGGGGGCTTTACTAATCACTATTACAATATCACTCTCAACATTTTCATGACATATATACTCGTGGTTCCTAGGTTAAAATCACTAATAATTAAAAGTAAATTGAACATAATAATTATAGATTTTTAAGTCAGTAGTTCTCTTTTAAAATATGAGATAAAATAAAGATTTTGAAAATCAGAAAAATATGTTTATGAATTAAAATATCAAGGTCGTAACTAGCCTCAACTTTTTATTGAGGCAAGGTATTCCTAGTCCCAGACGGGACAAGGGTAGTACCTGATGGCCAGTGATGGGGGTTTCCAGAAGGAGGGGGATCCTGAGACCTGAGTATTAGAAAATAAAAAATTCAATCTTAGAAAGTTTTTACATTTTGAGTTGTTGCCCGCATGGCACAGTGGTTAGAGCATATGCTCTAGAGTTTCAGACTAAGAAGTTGATCGGCTCGAATCCCACTGCGGGATGTAAAGACAGGTCCTTCGGATAAGACCGTAAAAACCCTGATTCTATGTCTTAGTCAGTGATGGCACAAAAAGATCTCTCACTGTTCAATCATCTTCAGTGACCCTGAAAGCCCATTACAGATTGAAAACTTGCAACCCTCTACCAGCAAGTAGTGGTGTCTAAATATGAATGAGAAATTCTTTGAAAGGATGTTAAACAATCAAACAATTTACAAAACAAACATTTTAAATTATACTTTACATTTGTTATAAATGAAAATGAGGCACCTGGTGAGATGAACGATTTACATAAATTGAAATAAAAATAGAAAATATTAATTTAGCTCGAAGACACACATAATTCAAAAGTTCAAGGTAAAACTTTTTCACTTTTCATAAAACTCTAAAAATATGGTGCCTTAATTGTAGTTACGGTCTTGACAAAGATGAGTTGAAGACAACAATGAGAATGTCATTGAGATTAAATCTATAACGCAACTAGCGCAGATTAGGGAAACGGTAGTTTACTACATTCAGAGAGAGGGGATGGTAACTGATGATAATTTGGTGACATGCGTAAACTATTCTTTCGTTGATGCCCTGACAGGGACATACTGTCTTTACTAAATAGACAGTGATTCCTTGAATAAGTACATGTATATGTATATCATACAGTTTTAAGGCTTGGCCTGTTGACCTTCTTTGAAAGATGAGATTCGAGAGAAATTGAGGTCAACCCAGCGTGCTACTTTTCCCGTCAGGCAGGGCACAACTTATGTTGATGTTGGGGGTATGCCATTTTGCCGGCTGCCCCACTGTTGTGTAGACCACTGTGGACAATACCTGCCAACTCGAATAAAACATTAAACTTAAATACGTAGCTTTTGTTTATTATATACATAGGTCTTTGATAATCAGTTGCAATTTAATCAAGGATGCACCAAAACATTAATCAGGGGATTTTTTTCGTATGTATCCACATATCAACAACTCTCTCTCTCTCTCTCTCTCGATCGAACTATACTTAGCTCTGTCTAAATCCACGCTTCTCGCGTTCTACATTTAACTAACTTTACAGTTACTTTTTATTACTTTAAAAAATTTAAATTTGGATAATGCTCTTTCTTTTCTGGTTTGAAAATATTATTTCAACTCAAATTTTCAAAGTAAACATACAGATCCATAGTTAATTAATGTTTTCATAATTAGATTTCTATAACCGAGGTCCCGCTAATTTCAGACGTATCCCTAACATATTTTCTTTAATTTACATGTGTGCTGTGTTGAGAGAGATACAGTAACTATAGTATTGGAATCAGTGATCATCCCCCTCCCATCGAAACTTAAAATCTTAATTTAGCCTCGAATAGAAATAATTATTTTCTTTATACATAATATGAATAGAGGAATGCTTCAACATCGAAAGTCAACATTAAATAATTCTGAATGTTTAAGGAAGTTAAGAGGTACTTAAGTCACCTCTACCGACCGCCTAAGTTTTGCTAAAATTGCCAGTCTTAATACGCTTCTAGTTCCGGTCTTAAGTTTTTGACTGTACTAAAGTCTTACTTAAGCATGGTCTTAGACTTAAGTAGACTTAATGTTACGAGCCCTAGGACCAGACGAAAAGCAACTGAATAAAGTGAAGATAAGGACCTGAAGTGCATTTAACAAAAATCTGCAATACCTGAATTCTTTAAATAAAGAAATAATAGAGAAAATAATTACAAATTTTGTAAATAAATAATACACATGACTGTTATACTGAACGCCTAGGGGTCGGAACATAAGGGGTACATAAGTGTAAGACCATACTTAGGACTTAAGAACAGTCTTAAACTTAAAAACGTAACTAGAAGCATGCTTAGATTTGAAAATCTTTGCAAAACGTAGGCGGTCGGTAGAGGTGACTTAAGCATGTCTCAACTTTTATATATATATTTAAAAATATCTAAAGGTGAATTTCAATGTTTAATCATTACCCTATTCATATCACGCATGAAAGAAAATGAATAATTCAACTCAAGAGCGTCGTAAGACTTTCAGTTTTTAGATACGATCTCGTTGCGAGCAACGAGTGGGTCTTCCGTCCGATTCTTGATAAGATGAGATAAGATTTTGATTGAGAATTTCATTCTAAAATAATGATAAAGATTGTGAAGAAGAACGATTTTGCCTCCATTATCTGTAAACAGACATTGAACATAAAGACTTTAAAATTCGACTTTTGGACCCTCACGGCCCCTAATATTAGGGATCAGCCCTTTTTTCTTCATATCATCTTAATGCTCTCAGGATTTTGAACACTTTTTGTTCAACAACTATTCAGAGATTCTCTTTCGTTTTCGAGTTATTTGAAAAAGAAATATTTAGGGCCAACCCTTCAACTCCCTAATGGGGACATGTAGCGAAAAATGAAAGGTTGCATATTGTTCAGAACATGATTTTGAACATCTTTTGTTCAATACTACTAACTTATCAAAATATTTCCTACTTTTGAGATATAAAGCGTCAAAATTGAGCATTCTGGCCCCTTGCGGCCCCTTATTATGCACGAAACGACATTCAAAAAATAATAAATAGTTTAAGATTGTTGAGATAAACATCATTGCTTCAGTAATATTTAACAAAATATACACTGCTAAAGAGTTATCGATTAAAGATATTTGGCCCCTCTCGGCCCTTAATTTGAGTGCCCAGCCCCCTTTTTTTATTTCATCTTAAAGCTCTCAGGATTTTGAACACTTTTTGTTCAACAACTATTCAGAGATTCTCTTTCGTTTTCGAGTTATTTGCAAAAGAAATATTTAGGGGCCAACCCTTCAACTCCTTAAAGGGGACGTAAAGCGAAAAATTAAAGGTTGCATATTGTTTAGATCATTATTTTGAACATCTTTTGTTCAATATTTCTTATCAAAATATTTCCCTCTTTTGTGATATAAAGCGTCAAAGATTTAGAATTCTGGCCCCTTATGGCCCCTTATTATGCACCATACGACATTCAAATAATAATATATAGTTGTAGATTGTTGAGATAAACATTTTTGTTTCAGTAATGTATAACAAAATATTGACTGCTACAGAGTTATCGAAAAAAGACTTTTGGCCCCTCTCGGCCCTTAATTTGAGTGCCCAGCCTCTTTTTCTTGATCTCATCTTAAAGCTCTCAGGATTTTGAACACTTTTTGTTCAACAACTATTCAGAGATTCTCTTTCGTTTTCGAGTTATTTGCAAAAGAAATATTTAGGGGCCAACCCTTCAACTCCTTAAAAGGGACGTATAGCGAAAAATTAAAGGTTGCATATTGTTTAGAAGATTATTTTGAACTACTTTTGTTCAATATTACTTAACAAAATGTTTCCCTCTTTTGTGATATAAAGCGTCAAAGATTTAGCATTCTGGCCCCTTATGGCCCCTTATTAAGCACCATACGACATTCACATTATAATATATAGTTGTAGATTGTTGAGATAAACATTTTTGGTTCAGTAATGTATAACAAAATATTGACTGCTAAAGAGTTATCGAAAAAAGACTTTTGGCCCCTTTTGGCCCTTAATGTGATGAGTCAGCACTTTTTTCCTGATATCATATTAAAGATCTTGTCATTCCGCACAAATTCTGTTCAATATGTTTTGACAAAATAATGATACTTTAAGAGATATGATGCAAAATGTCTCAAAAGATCAGTCATGATTCGTGTCCTAAATTTTGACCCCTACCGAGCTTCCATACTAGGAACTTCCCGAAAATTTCCTGAGTATGTTGCAATATGGCAACATGTCCTCTATCATCCCTGAAAAAATCAGCTTTCTAGCTTGAGTCGTTATTGAGTTCCATCACAGACATGGAGGTCATCAAAATTTCGATCAAAGGGCGATAACTTCCGACCGGAAGTGAATTTCAAAAAAATGAAAAAAACGTATAAGGTTTCGATAAAGATACATCCTCTCCGAAAATTTCAAGAAAATCGGTCGAGCCATCTCCGAGAAATCTTCTGCACAAAAATTGTAAAGAAAAAAAAAGAATAATAATAATAAAAGTGAAAAAGAAACAATAGAATAATAGAAGGGTCTTCCGTTGGAGACGGAAGACCCTAATAATAAGAAACAGAGTAAAAACAATATGTTCCCCAACTTCGTTTGGGGAACATAATAACTTGTCAGTATTTGATGAACAAATCGTCTGGTCTTCATGCTAGATGTACAATGATTTGCTAGTATTTGATTATATTTTAACAGTAGTCAAATCAACCTGCAGCTGTTAACCTGTGCATACGTAAACATAGTTGATCTGTAGATTTGTTGACTTGTATACCTGTTACAAGTAACTTGTACATTTCGTAACCTGTAGACTTGGTGACCTATAGACTCGATACGAAATTAGATATATTGTCAGCCCTGTGTTTTTATAGATTCATATATAAATATTTATGAAAAAATAGATAATAAAAAAAAATAAAATTATAATAATGCTTCTGATAAATAGTATAAATATTTTAGAGCTGTTTGATTTTAAAAAATATCTATTTAAGAAGAGTATTCATTTCAATTTTAACCTGAGTGAATCTGCATGAATTACATATCCATATATTATACTCCCCACGGAACTTATAAATATTAAGTGTATAAAAATATAAGACACAGTAGTAATTAATGTATGTCAGTTATTTGCATTTGTTTTTATTTTGCAGTGATTTTTACAAAAGAAAACAGAAATGAAGAGGAAGAAAAGTTGTGGTTTCACACAATAATCCTTCTTAGCAAAAACACTTCCCTGTCAGTTATTGATAAAAAAGAACTAGAGACACTAGGTATTGCCAATTATCTATCTACTAATGAAACATATGGAGATAACGAACAGTAGTAAATAGCAAGTTTGGCACACACCACCAAATGGTTATTTAACCCTTGGTTGGTGGTCACTCGTCAATATCGGAGTCGTTTTTGTTTTTTGCCTACCAAATGGTAGAGAAAAATCGTTGTGTTACGTTCTCTTGAATGGTACATAATTTTAATTTTTAACCTATTAGATGTAAACAAGTGTAAGGTATCTGTGTTTTTACTAAAGGACAGATGATACAAACAAACTTTTGTAAAAAAAAAAAAATAAATTGAAAAAAAAAAATAAAATAACAGCTTAAATCTTGAAGTAGTGAGTAAAATGAACAAGTTTCACCACGTAGATTTTGATTTTTTATTCAAATTTTAACAAAATGGGATTTAAAGTGAAAATGTTTGTATACATTTATATAGATTTCTTTACACTCTAGAAATTTATAATTTGCATCATTTTCAATGAAATTAAGCCACAAAATGTATACCTATCCAGACATTCATTTTTTGTTTGTATAAGAAGTCCTTAAAAAGAAAAAAATCCTTCTCGAACATTGTTGCACCTATCAATCGTGTTTCTCAGTTTTTACTTCTATCATCGGGGTAACCAATCGATTATTTAAACCAATAAAAGATGACAATCTTTTCCAAACCTGGTCAAAAGACTGATTTAACTACGGAGGCACATAAATGTCAATTTTCAATAAGGAAATTAAAAGAAAGGATTAGAGATCGCTAATATTTCGTTTATGTCGTATGCAATGGCTTTATTCTTTATAAAAATAGGATATGCTGCTGGTTTATCCTAAAGTTATTGCTCAAAAACCATTATCTTGGGCAAAAAATACAACAGCCACTTTGTAATTTTTTTTATTCAAAACCATTGAATTAACATAGTAGATACGTCAGAATATGCTAACTAAACCATAAAGGGTCGCACATGAATTGTAACTTCATCCTTAAGGAAAATAAAGAATTAATGTAAAATTCAAATTTAGAAAAAATGAATGTTATTACAGTAAATGTCCACCATACCAATAAAAGGGTTGTCCTCTAAGATTCACATAAAACTTTAATTTATGACGTTACATGCATAACAAAAGTACTGCAAAAATTTGTTAAAACTGATGTAACGCATTAAAACTAAATATAAAGAATAATAAATTTCAATTTTAAATATAACTTTTGCTTAAAAATATTTCAGGGGCGGAAACTAAAAATAAACTTTTCGAAAAATCTACCTTCTCCAACAATTTAATAGAAGAACCAGAGGTGGCAACATCATTATGGACTACTATAGTCTTGGAAGAGAAAACATTGAGGTTTGCTAGTGAACAAGTGGAAATTGAAACATTATGCGTTTTGTTTCAAACATGTTCCTCGCCAAAGACCTTAATAAGTTTTATTTTTGAATTAAAGCACGTAATACTGTTAATGAAATACTTTCGGTTAGAGTGTTATCAACGCTTTGAAAAGGAAGTATGCATATTTCTACCAAACTGCTACTCATCTATATATCTTGAAACTCTACTTGATGACTTTCTGCAGGAAAAAAACATAAATGGTATGTTTAGACATATTGATAGATTTTTATTCAAAATATTATTTTTGAAATTCATATAACGAAATATTTATAGATTGCCAATATTGTTCAAACTAAAAGTCCATTAAACAATACTTTCCTTTGAAGACTACTATCCTCAAGGAGCATTGACAACAAGCGTCGATATAAATGGAACTCAAAGAAATACTGAGATGGAACTTTCTAAGAAAAGAGTCAGTGACATAGAAGGTCATTAGATATATTTTGATATACCAGAATCAAGTGCAAGTATCTCCATAGTGTTGCTTTATATTCATTTGTTTTACTCATTTTTGTAGATCCCTTTCATCAACCAACCTCGACTGTGTTCGACAGTGTGTTGTACTATTGCTTCATCGAAAATGCTGCACCAAAAAAGTTTTTGGAGAAAGTTTTT
The DNA here is from genome assembly GCA_003671525.1 of Saccostrea glomerata. Taxonomy (NCBI): domain Eukaryota; kingdom Metazoa; phylum Mollusca; class Bivalvia; order Ostreida; family Ostreidae; genus Saccostrea; species Saccostrea glomerata. The sequence goes on along the minus strand of PRKT01000900.1, from coordinate 106,091 downwards.
CGATCATTTGGATACGTTAGAGAAGAAAACGAAAAATGCATATGCCTTTCGCCAGATTTTACCCAAAAATTGATAGAGAGACTGGATAAAGATATACTTATCAATAAAACTATCAGTGATACGAGCATTCATTCTATTGTCAGTGAACAATGTAAGTATTTTCAACTAAAATTATATTTATGTAGTAGATAAAAAAGGGCTTTTCATGATTAGAGTTAAAAAATTGATATTTGTAAAGGTAAAATACTTTCTAAGAAAAGATTATTGTTTGAGAAAGATGATACAAAATTTCAAAATGGTTAACAAAAAAATCTTTAAAATCACATAGACTAATTTTTATCATTTGGTTTTTTCTCAAAAAATACACTGGCCTTGAAATTTAGTGAACACTTTCAAAACATTGATTTACCATAGTGATAACTTTGACACTTTGATTTACTATAGTGTACTTAAGATAACTTTAGTATTTTTTGTTGAAGAATATATGATACTTTTAGCGCATTTAATGTTGAATAAGATATTTAAAAATCTTAAGCGATATACAATTATCCAATCAAAAATAAATGCATGTATGATCTGTGGTACGCTTCAATTTTGAATTAAATGTGTGAAGTATCTTTAGAGCTTACCTATTAAATTTTGGAAATCTTGAACAAGAAAAACTAAATGTAACTTTTCCACATGTATTGCAAATTTATGCTCTTACTTAATACATATTAAAACTTTGTGCTTCATTTATAATTATAAATATCTTTACCAAATCCAAATTTCAAATGAAGAATTTTTTTTAGAGATAAACGCAATATACTATTCAAATTCTTACTCTAAAAAAGATAGTCAGGAAAAAACAGGAAATCTACATATTATCAAAAAGTTAGATTAAGAGAGTCATATACATTTTGTCAAACAAAAGAACACTCTAGAAATTTGGATACATGTTTGTGTTTTTTGTTTTTTATAATTGCACACCATTCATTGTTGAGATAGAAATCCGATAAAGGTTTGAATAACAATATCTACTCGAAATGATTAAATCAAATGATTATGCAATATTCTACGTGGGAGGGAAGGAGTAGGAATCCCCAGCATGACGCGGTGGTTTAAACGTCTGCCCTCGAGTCGCGATGTAAGGAGTTGATCCTTAAGTCGCAGGTTTGAATCCATTTGTGGGAGGTAGAGACAGAGTATAAGGTTGATCCTTCATAAACCGAGGTCCCGTGTCTTAGAAACTCCCTTACTGATTTACAACAATGGGTGTTATAGCTCCCACCGGCAAGTAGTGGTGTCTCCATATCATTGGAAATTCTCGGGATTTATGTTGAAGAATAACAAAGCAAACAAATGAGTAAGATTCATTGAATTTTTTTATTTTAAATTTTAATAAGGAAAACCAATGAGTTAACAAGAGATATATAAACTATCAATCACCGTTTTTGCGTCTTTTCGGGGTGGGGCAATGTACATGTTCATTTGAGTTTTTTGTTTTGTTTGTTTGTTTGTTTGTTTTTTTCTTTTTTGGTAAATTCAGATATCAATTTGCTTTGCAAAATTGTTGTGGTAATATATGAAGTAAGTACATGTATTTACATGTAATATATATTTTTTGGCCCCATGATATAATAATCAGTATGATTGATTAAATTCCGTTTAAAAAATTTGTATCAGCTTGATTAGAAACCTGTTCTTTTTAAGTACGTATTCCAGAAGAAGTACTGAAGTGGGATTATGATGCAAGGAAAAGGTTTGTGGAAAAAATAGGAAAAGACGCAGTAATTATCTATAGATCCAGACTAATGATCGTGGGATGTGCAGGCGCAGGAAAAACTACTCTTTTGGAAAGGCTCCTAAATCGAGATTTAGTTGAATTCCCTAAGACTGAATCAACAGTTGGACTAGATATTCATGAGAGTATCTTCAAAATTTCTGAGGAAACAAACAAAATGATCGGTAATATATTTTTGCATTAAATACATGTAAATCGACAAAAGTGATTTTAAAATGATAGGATAGAAAGATCTTGTTTTTGTTTTTGTTAGACCTCTCCAGACAGACAGACTAAAATGATCTTTTCAAGTTCTATTTTAACATACAAGAAACGATATTTATTATGCATGTTGAAATTTTCACTTAAAATTTTCCATCTACCTACATTCGAATATTTTTTAAACTCCGAGTTGGATGAGGACAAAAAATTGTTGGTTTAAATATGGTGTAAGGAAATGATATAATTTTTTTCTTCAAAGCACTCATTGGAGATTATCCAAGAAAACACGAAAAAACCTTGAGTGTTACAGACTTTGCTGGACAAAGCGCATATTATGCATGTCACCAGGTTTATCTATCAAGGAGAGCATTGTATGTACTTGTCATTGACTTGTCCAAACGGTCAAATGATCCTGCATCCCCAGAGCAGAAAAGTTCCAGAGAAGCATTATTTGACAACTGGACATATAGAGGTACAAAAATACGAAATAAAAAATGCATACAAATTGAATGAAAACTTAATTACACTTTGTCTCATTGGAGTTCAAAACTAAAAAAAATTAAATGATTTTCGCAAACGTATGCCATTAGCTCGATTGTTTTTTCTGGTCACAATGTAAATGGTGCCTGTATAGAATCCGAACAGGGCCAAGCGTTTACTATCGCTCCATTGCATCAGGTTGAGGGTTAGGTTTAGTGCTAAAATGCAACAATAGCACGATGAAGCGATAGTGCGATGATGCGATGGTGCAATGGTCCGATGACGTTGAAGCGATACTCACTATCTGCCCACAAAACCAAGCCTTTGCATCATCGTCATCGCACCATCGCTCTATCGTCATTGCACTTTTACGTCATCGTAATCCTGTCTTCGACCCTTAAGTTGACACTAGATGGTTCGATAGAGAATCCGATGCCCCTAATAGGATAGCATTGTCCGTATGTCTGTTAATCTTTAATTTTTTCAAAATTTCGGCTGCGTCGTAATATCCATTTGGCGAAGTTTAGCAAAAAGGGTATCCTCTCTGGCAAGTAGAATTCTCCTTTAATCAAATGAAAAACGACGTCCCTTTCTAAATCTGAAGAGATTGTGTAATAGAAAAATATATAAAGCAGCTATTAAAATCTTTTTCCAGAACAACTCATTTAATAATAATGTATGACAAAACTTGTTGCCACTCAAAGAATATTTCAGTGCATATTTTAAATAATTACTGTCATTTGCGGTATTAAATTACTTGATTATTCTTCTTTTAGATGTACAGTGTAGTATTCAATATTAATAAACTATATATTGACAGATTATTATAAATTCTGGATGGAGTCCATCAGCACATATTGTGATACAACAAGTCCAGTCATCTTAGTCGGAACCCACAAGGATCTCGTCAATGAGCACACGGAGAAGGTTATGAAAATTAATGAACGGATTGTGGTGTCTTTTATTAAACCATGCCTATTTTTTATGTTTTATTTTAAAGTCACCCACGCTTTCGATTTTGATATCCAATATCAGATAAAAAATCTTTAAATCGATTCATATAAAGGAAATCTTTGAATTACACTTATTTTCTCAGTGTTTATCTAAACCCAGGGTACTATGGGGTGGAATGGGAATTCAATTTGAGGTATCTTTCTTTGGATGATATTAATTTCCATGGCCATCAAACCTGCATAACTTCGACAATCTCCGACAGCATCAACAGACTAGAAAGTACAGATAGCAATACTTATAATTTTTGTCGATACAATGGCCTTGTCAGCAAATGCAATTTATCACTGAGTCAAATGCTTACTGACATTTTTTATATTTATTGTTAGTCCGCTATTTATAAACTAAATTGAAGACGGATTTTTCCATCATTTCTTGATTATGACAAGGAGCACACGGCAGGTGTGACCGATCGGCAGGGAACGCTCACACCTCCATGGCACCTGATCCCACCTCTGATGTTTCGGAGGTCCGTGTTTGCTCTGCTCCTATTGTGTATTGATTTATGGAATTTGAGATTGAATACTGTTCGTTATATCAATATGTTTCATTCCATTTCCTCCATGTTTGGTGCCATGCTGTTCCTAACTGCTAATTTAACTATTTTCGTTTCTACTTTTTTACAGAAATGCACTGATAATACGTTGATTCGCCAACAATCATTTTCTGTCATTTTAATGCATACACAAAGCTTATTAAAAGCCTACAATTTGCTTATAGTTAAATAATTTCCCAATTTTGTAATTTATATTCTGTTTAAAACCTGCTTCTCAACAACATCAAAGTCTTGTTAGTTATATTAATAGGGACGCATCCTCAGAAAGTGTTGATTTATTTTTTTTTCATTAGATACTGCAAACCAACTTTTATTCACGACGACTTTATTTCGCGATTTACAAGGGATAAACTATTTTGCGACGATTAATTATCGCGATCAAGCCTTTTTGCATGTTTTCAATAGAAAAATATACTATAAGGACCGGTTCACGACAAGAAATATTCGCGATGACAAGGCTCTCGCGAACTTCGCGAAAATTTCTCGCACGCGAATTTACAATTACGACCCAAGAGTGTAGTGGGAGCACAATAAAGGAACATGGGGTTTTTTAAAGAATGTATATATAATAATTTCTTTAAAGGTACTTGGACACAGATTTGAAGTTATTATTTTCTCTATAATATTACGACTTATATATTTTAAAAGCATTTCACACAAAAATTAATTAAAAATCTTATTTTATATAAAAGATATTAAAATTTCAAATTTTTTGGCGGGTTTGATTGACACATCTTTGCACTTTTACAAATTAATTTTATTCTTAATCCTTAGGAAAAGTGGCAATCTCGTTGTGTATAAATGAAAAATATTAATACTATAATCCAGAGAATTCAGAGTAGACATGTTCGAAAGCAAAACAAACACACAATATATTGTCAGTCCGTGCAGTTGTGGTAAGCAGACTGACGATTGAACGCGCCCGGTGAATTGTAAACATCAACAAAAACAGAACTCCTGCCCTGTTTACAAAAACTGTGTACATAACACGAGTGTGCTCGATTTGCTAAACCCTGTACGCAACTCTTAGTTCGGAATGACGATACTTGTGAAGGAGTTTTGCTTTCTTACATTTCTACTCTGAATAAAATTATTTTTCTGGATAAAAGTTTTAATATTTCTCATTAATACACGACAAGATTGCCACTTTTCCTAAGGATTACGAATAAGGTTAAAATTTGTGAAAGTGCAAGCATGTGTCAATCAAACCCGCCGAAAAATTTGAAGTTTTAATAACTTTTAAATGAAAAAATATTTTTAATTAATTTTTGTGTGAAATGCTTTTAAAATATATAAGTCGTAATATTATAGAGAAAATATTGACTTAAAATCTGTGTCCAAGTACCTTTAAATATCTGGATTCAAATCATAACACCTTGTGGTATGATGTATTCACAATGAACGATAAAAGTTTCATGTAGAAATATTTAATAAAACGATTTAAAAACTATCCTTTCAATAACACAAAATGACAAAAAAAGACACTGTTAAGGTCAAGATCTAGAAAATAACTTTAGACTAATTTTTGGTGCTAGATCCATTATGTCGTCATAATCAATTTCAACTTTCTTTTTCCCGTACTTTACGGCTTTAGCAGAATTATGTAGGAAATGAAGTATTTTCATGACATTCAATTTGAAATCATATGAAAATTAAACCGGATACCTATATTAAATTTGATATTGATTTAAAGAAGAGGCCATGAACATACTAATGACCGTTTCCTGAGAGATTGTAGGCAATCTGGATACATTTCTTTTGTCGAATACGAAAAAACTCCCATATTAATGACTGGTGTTCTTAATTTTTCATTGAAAATAACAGTTTAAAATACAGTGTTTCATCTTGTTTACCTACATATTCAGCCCCGAAATACCTTATTTGACCAAGCTAAAATTGTAAAGCATCAATAAAGGTGACCTTAATTACATCAGGGAGGCCCCAAAAGTGTTTTAGATTTATGATAAGATTAAGAACCTTGATTTAAAAGTAAGGATAATATGAAGGATTAAAGTATTACATAGGAATAGACATAAGAAATCACTATCTAGTTTGTTGAATATGCCAGGACATCTAAGATAGTTGGAAACGTGGGATAAATTGCATAACCTTGGAGGCCCGTTTTACAAAAATTATCCAAAGTTTAAATTACGCGAGTAAGCCAATCATGATTATTTCGATAGTCCGCACAAAAGATTCACATTCAAATTAGACCTCCGTTTCTGCTGGTCGACATGGTGAAATTTCGTTCCCCTTGAATTATCAAGTAATAATTTCACCTAATTTAAAAAATGTTATCACAGAGAAAACAAATGCTACTTTTTAGTTGAAGAAAATAACTTTGTTGATGAAGATGAATAGGGTTCGTATGACTCAAATGAGCTTTGTGGCGCATGGGCCTCTAGCTTGGCCTTAGTGATTTTTCGCCAATATGTAAGTTAATTTTTGAATAATGGTTTAACTTTAATAAAGATGTAATAAAACGGCCTACTTAAAATCATAAGAATTAAAATAAAGTAGGATATTGAAAATTAAATACATTTCAACAATATTTTTTACAAATATTTGGAATAATTAAATGAAGATAAATTATTAATTGCTAACAAGATAATCCTTTGTCAGACCAATTTATTGTAAACATCAAATACTAAATAGGTCCCCGAGCTTGTTATGTATTCAGTATGTACTCGTGTAATGTCATGTCATAAATGTTATTATCAACCTTCAACTTTTAATTCTTACTTTAGAACAAGGATTATTTCGGCAACTTTCTTTCACAACTCCCAGATGTCAGTCAATTACAACAGCATCTCCATAAAAAGAATTACTTTGAATTAGGTAAACCGGGGGAAAGCAGAGATGAAATGGATAGACTGGAGAACTGTATTGTTGACATGATACAAAAACAATCAACCTGGGGAGAAATTGTTCCAAAAGTATGGGAAGAATTTGATGAAGAACTTCATAGTTTGAAAAGTAAACGGTTGATAAATTATTCAGATTTATCCAAATCTAGCAAGTGTGAGATTATAAACATCGTATAGTTTTAGGTGTAAGCAATACACAGATTCACCTTCAGATATATACTTGCAACTCAAGACCTTTGCAGGACGAAGTCATTATGAAGATTCGCTGTAAGGTTGAATCATTTTTAGAACAACTAACCCGCACTTTTCATAAACCGGTTGAATATTTTCCCGGATTTACATGCAAATCAACCAATGTAACGGAGGAACGCGAGGATGCTGTTTTTATTCGTGAGTCAGAGGCAGTTGAGTTTTATGCAGCTGATCCTTCTGAGTCTTCTTCACCATGTCCAAAACATAATAGAGATGAACATGATCTAAGTTGGAAACAGATACTCAAGTACTGGAGAAAGGTAAAATCTAAGAAGGTCATGCTTTTTAAAAAAAAATTCTATCTTGATCACAATTGTACATTCAATCATAACTGTTTGTTTTGAATAGAAATCTATACGATATTGGTGTTAGAATTTCATGCAATTGAAATAACGTCATCCGAATCTTTAAGGGTACTTAACACAAACAAAAAAATCCTGCACGGATTGATATATATTTTTGGCCTGATTTTGATTTGAAATGACATAAATAATAAAACCCAGAAATATCAAGGAATCGTAGGTTTTCCTTGATGCTTAAATATGAGACTTAAGAACCGTTTTGCTCTCTTAATAATTGAATACAAAATCTTGCATAAATTTTATGACATATATATATATTCCATAATCTAATAACAAAATCTTATAAACTTCGCCCACTATACTTGATAAAAATTATCCAGGTTACCAATTTAAATGTAAATCTATGAGAAATATTGCTTTTTCTGAAAAAGAAGTTTATTTGTGTTATCTTTTATTAATATCAAATTATAACTTGCATTTAAATTTTCTTTATTCTTTTTGTGATTTATCATTTATTTATTTATCATTTTCAAAAAAAAAAAACTCGTCTAAAAATAAGAATATGGGAGGATTTTTAGTTAACCTGAGTCGAAAACACAAGAGAGCTTTCATAATCGAAATTCGCACTTTGTGTGTCATTTTAAGTTTGTTGTAAGCTTTTCATAATTTCATCTTCTTCTCAAGAACGACTTGGCTAATTTCAAACAATCTGTATACTAAGTATCCTTTAGTAAGAAAAGTTAAAAGTTTGTTTAAGCGAAGTGTTCTTCTAAGGGGAACTATTACAATTTCATGAAAAATTAATGGAATTTTTAAAAACTCTTCCTTTTCAAGAACCACTAGGTCGGGAAAGATCAAACGTGTGTTATTTATTCCTCAGGTAGTGTAGATTAAAGTTCCAATTGAGAACCCGAGTAAACAATCAAAGTTATACATATGAGTATATGGGAAATTTATTATTAACAAAGGATTAGGTACGGTTTCAAAAGACTCTATAATGCCCTCTCACAAATTATGATACTTTAGAAATTTTAACAACACAATCTAAATGTATCTATATTCTCTCTTTTCAAACAGACGACTGACCAGCAAGACAGGTGTTGCCAGCGATTGTTTTCCTGCAGAGGATCACGTGTGGTACATAAGATTATTAATATACTGCCTTAATTACAATTACACTATTATTAAATAATGTTTAAAGTCATGAAGAATACAATATATGTATCTTAACAATTAGAATATGATTTTGTTTTCTTTTAAATAAAAACTCATTCTATTACATTTTTTAGTCTAGAAGCAGAAGCATTAAATGGCATAAGGAGGACATTGATGTTGAAAAAGGAGAATCGTCTCTGAAATTTATTTAGTCTGCATGATTCAATATGTGTCTTCAAACTGAAAAGCACTATAATAGAAAATTGCAATACAATTGTAAATATGCGTATTACCTCAAGTACATACATGTAATTCTGACGAAGATGTCATACTTGTATGCAATACAATTTTAAAACATTCAAAAGAGATTTATTATCAAACGATTTACGGTATTTAAATCAAGGACCAATCTCATTTGTTTTAAATGTACCACTGCAAGTGTAAAATGCAAAGCACGTTTTTTCACTGTAGCCCAAGATCTTATTCACCTGCACCTGATAAAAACTGCATTTACTGTTCCTTAAATTAAATGTATGTAGTAAGCTTTATTGAAACTTATTTTGAATTTATTTTCTTAAATGTTTAAATTTGTTTTTTAGCCTATTTCATTCGTATACAGCGCTACTAGTGAAATATACCAAAATTTGCCGAAATAGGAAACATTTATATTTATAAGATTAGACAATATTTTAGAAAATGGAATATATTTAAGTGACTAATGTTTACATTGTTGTAGGTAAGATTTCGTAATACATGATGTACACAACTTAAGAATTAAAATATTTCATTGTAATTTATTTTGTTATTTCCTTGTGTTTTTGCGATTGTTAAAATTCAATTTACTTACTATGTATCAAAGGTCAAACGGATGGCTTACCTTGTCAAAAATCCCTTTTGTAAAATTGTTACATCGATTATTTTGATCTTTCTTGTGAATTTGTTATTGGAGATTTATTGACAGAAGCTAATACATGCACGTACTCAATTAGTAAATTTTACCCCCGGTTGTAAATTGGAGGAAACATAAATATAGCGATGATCAGGATAACTGTCCATCTGTACATACGAGTGGCGTTCAATAAATAATATCATTGGGGCTCGGAAGAAACAAAAAACGCTTTTTTATGACATTGTCTTAATGATTTAACTAAAATATTATCTTTCAATTAAAACACATATCCGTAACATTTTCATTCAATTTCTAATTGTTTTTTGAACACATTTTTGAGTATGACTCTTCGTAGACTGGAAAACAGCAGATCCTATGATTTGTTGTACTTGATTCTTTTTTTCTTTCTGATAGATGTTTTTTCTAAGCTCAGGAAATGAAACAAGTCACAGATTGAAAAATGTGGCAAATTTTGTTGGTGTGACAAAACATTAACTTCCTGTTCATCCCCAAAACTCTTTTACTCTTCATGGCCTGTAGGTTTGCACGCCGTCATGAAGACACTTAATGTGGTGAATTCCTCATTCTGTTTCCTTTCTCTCATAAACCTTTCATTGTTTTGCAAATAAAATGTTTTCTAGACTTCTCCATAAATTAAACTTTCTCCAAGAATATGAATTTGGGCAACAAGACCGCTAATATTTAAGAAAATAGCATATAAAACAGTTTTATTCTCATGCAATTCTTTGCTCTTCTTAGGCCTTTGTAGTTTTGTCAAGTGCATCTTATTGTAAATTTGTTTTGTGGGCTTAAAGCAAAATGGATTCAAGTTTCATTATCTGTTAGCATTTACACAAACGTGGATAAGTACAATTTTTGATTTTTTAAAAAAAATAATTGTTTGGATATTTCTACACGCTGTAGTTTTCACTCATTTTTCAAAATGTAGGAGAGTGACCTTTTAGTATTAAACCTTTTTACTATAAAATGTTTCTTTAAAACAATATGAACTATCCCAAAATGATTGTTATCAATTTTGCTATGTGTCTTAAAGTCAATAAAACATAATCAGTGACAATTTGTTGAAATTTCGCAAATTTACATCTGTTGTTGTAAGTCATTGTTGCCAAGGACGGTGCCCATTTTTGATGCCCATTATATAATTTTTGTTTATTAAAATCTTCTTGTTCACATGTCTGTAAAACAGGCATTTGTTGCTGTAAATTTCACATATTTCAGTTAATATATTTTTTGGATATTAACATGTTTTACAGCTGATTTAATAAAGCGTTTAATTTTACTCTAGTTTACTGATTCTTGACCATTCATTTTTAATTCAGTGTCTTGAATAGCTCTTGTTTTCCAGCTTCCCACGAAGAAATAATTCGATGAAAAGTAGTTACACAAACTGTTATCAATTCATTAAAGATTCAATAATGAGAGAAAGTCAAGGTTTATGTCTTTTGACTACTATGTTGTATGTCATCGAGCTAATGACATCATTTATTGAACGCCCTCCGTATGTACGTCCGTCTGTTTCACTTTGGAGTACAAATTTCTTATCTGTAACCCCCCTTATACCACTTAATCAAATAAATAATTTCCTTTTGTTAATTCCTAGTGTGTTGAGATTTGAACTTTTATTTAGCGCAATACCAACAGGTATGTTAAAAATGCACAAAAAGAAGAGAATAGCATAAATGGCTAAATACCAAATCAAATTAAATGAGAAAAAAATCTTAATGTAAAAAAATTTAGTCACGTATTTTCAGAAATGGCTTTACTTATATTGATATTTTAAACCATCGAAATTAGGTTACGTAAAATTTACTTCTTTTTAATTCTTCTTTGCATATTGATTGCGTTAGTCGCCTGCGTAGCATAGAGGCTAGAGCGTCTGCACGAAAGTTGCCAAGTAAAGAGCTAATCCTTACGTCGCGAATGCATGAGGGCATATAAACCGAGTTCTGTTAATTATCGCAGGGGAGGTGTTGGAACAATAATAGAACCTTTATTGTTCAATGGCTCTGAATGTTGAGCACAGGTATAAAATTGAAGCCATCCACCGGCAACTGCTGGCGTCTCCATATGAATAAAAAGTTGTCGATAGGGACATTAAAAACTAATCATATATATTGCGATATCTTTTGGGGTCAATTATCAAATGATATTGATATTCTCTAAGCATGACAATTTGCAGGGGCTAAAATTAAAAAAAAAACCATAGTAACTTTAGATTGAAAATAGGGGAAAATTAATGCTGATTTTATTTTTAACATACATTAAAATAGTCAATCCTTTAAAAAGAATCAATAGATCAGTACAATAAATAGTAGCAAAGCCGTTTTTCTTTTAATATTGCTTATCAAATGAACTAAAAGATATGAATCCCGTATGTAGGCAAAAAGGTATATTGCTGCATCAGTTAGGAAAGTTGACGATTGAAAAGTAAAAATCATCTCTTTTATTATATAGATTGGGTGTTAAATTACCATTTAGATTAAAAATAAAGTGAAAATAGTCTAATTCAGAAGTTGTATATTCTGAAATCTACATTGTAATTCTTGGTGCCTTTACATAAATGCTATGGTATAAAATGTTGTTTAAACAAATCTTGATTACCAATGAAGTCTTTTTCAAGTAAATCATCAAAACATAAAACAGTTTTAGACACTATGAAATTTTTTATCTCAACCTTACCGGAATAAATGTTATTGACATAAGAATGAAAATAGCCATTGTTGATAAACAATACATCGCTAGTATCTAGTATCTTAATGTAGGGTTAATGACCACAACACATGATTCTTCTTTTCGGGTATAGTGTTTTGGACAAAGTCTTCTTCTTATGAATACAAAAATAGGTCTGCTTATAGCGATAAACTATTGGAACCTAAGGGAATTCCAATAGATTTTTTGAAGACATTGTTTCAAGAAAAACTCATAGACACTGGTGTTATTTGTGCAATCTTTCTTTAATTTCTTCATTATAGACCTTCAATGTGCTGCTTAAAATTTGAAATTGAAACTTTCGTAGAAATCACAGAAAACATAAACTAATTTAAAAGATTTTTTGAAAGGGTTGAAGACTCTGGCCATTATAATGATTCAAAAGATACGACAAAAGTTCTTTCGAACGGCTGATTCAGGTTCAAACGCATTATATGTTCACATAAAAGAACATCATTCTGAAAAGGATCCAAATCTTGCAAGAATAACATATGAATTTTCTTCTTTTTTTTATTGATTTACCTTTTTTGAATAGCCAATTCTATCAAGGTCCTTTGTTTGAACTTATTCCGTGTGTGGTAGACCAAATTTACTATTATGATTTATCTTATGTATTTATTCGTTTTGGAATCATTCTATTTTTCGTTTCATCTAAAGTAATCTTAAATATTTTTTATCTTCAATTTCATTGGTTCATTTGATATTATCCAATAGTTTTAATTTACCTTGAGTATAAGAAACCGTTCAAACTAAGCAAAATTGGGCAGTATTACATTTTTAAAGAAGAAATTATATCCGGCTGATATCCAATGCATCTTGTGGTATGCAACTTTCATATTTAATTATTTGTTACTTTACTATTAAAGATTTGGGTATAACATATTATTTTAATTGCAAAGTTTATTCTTTATCGTATTTTTGCAGTTAAAGTTGTCTCTGTAAATTCTTATATTTTGTCTGTAAGTTCAAAGTTCATTTTGCTACAGTACATTTTTCTATTTTCTATGTGTATACTGCATAAACGGTAACTTATTGTCAATGTTTATGAAACTATATGTATTTTTTCTAATGTATTCTTTGTATTTGTTATAGGTCAATGTCTTTATTCTAATTCTTCAATAAATAAAATGGATACCAATATCTGAGTCATCATTTGCCATTAACTGCTCGGTTACACCTGAATGAACCCAATTAAGTAAAACAAAGTAGATGAAAAGGTGATTAGGTAGAAAATGATGAATATGATTTTCCTTGCAAATCATGTCTCAATAATTTTTTGATTCGGAAAAACCATCATCTACCAAAAAAAAAAAATTGTGTATAATCGCATTCCCATAGAAGGTGTTCTATTATTTCATCCTCAATATGACAAAAACTGCATAATTTACAGTAATGTTTTTGTAGCTTTGAATAAAAATGAATTTGTTGTAAAGATTTTGTTTAAAATCCTATATTGAAACCACTGGAGTCTACAGTCTTTTGTTACTCTAAAGGGTATCAAGTGAATTTTTTTTATTCCTGAGTTCTAACTTCTAAAAGCTCACTTCAATACGCTTTACATGCTGCGACAGAAGAATTTTGAATAAGGATTTTATAATAGCATTTGGATTTTCAACATTTCGTTACTGTGTAGATATTAGACATAATTATGGGATTAGTGAGCTTTTTTATTGTTTTTCCTGACCAGAATTTTTCATCCAATCCTTTGAAGCATTAATAATACTACTGAAGTCTAGGAAATTAGTCTTTATATTTGGATAGGTGTTGCAGAAGTACTCATAAGAAAATAGTGAACCATCCTCATTAATGATATCATTAATTTGTCTAATGTTGCTGTCAAACATTTGTTTATTATAAAATGGTTTTCCAGCAATATGCAAATGTGGATTGTAAAATATTGGTGAGTCACTAGCAACATCAAACTTTTTCTCAAGATTTTGTAACAATATCCAAGACTTAAAAACATATATCCAAAATTTATTTCTTAATGTTTTTTAAAAAGTTGCAGTATATTCAATTCCACAACTTAAAAATTTGTTCAAATTAAATTTAGGTATGAGGTTTTCCAACCCCTATACGTAAAAATTAGATGTCTTATCCAAAATAATTTCATGGAGGATATAAAAGATGTCAGATTTAACATTTTCAAACCCCCCTCTTTATATTTTTTCACAATGAAGATAAAACTGGTCTAATGATAAATGTTACTAAGAAATCTTTTATTTTAGGATTTATTGAGGAAAATACTTATATTTAAAATGCTATTTTTCTTTGGCTTGAAAACTATATTTATACTGCAAGGTGCACAAAGAAACCTATTAATGTACAAAATGCAATATCACAAATAAAATTTCATTATGAAACATAAAAAATTATCTCTTATAAAAATGGTAAAAAGGAAAAGTTTGATACAAAGTGGAACAGATAGAATCTGCTGTTATCTTTACTTGAACCTCTCTCTCTCTATTGCTCTCTCTTTCTTAAGGTTAGACGACACTTCCTCAAAATATATTTTTCCCCTAAGAATTTGTCATTGAAGAATAAGTACATGTACTTTAACAAGATTCCTCACAAAAAGTTAGGGTACCTTACCAGGCATTTAGACGAGATACCACAGGGTCATATTTCTAATATAACCCTTGTGGGTAATCTTCTGAGATGCCTATGTGACCATTTTTGGTGTACTTATACTTAAAACATTTCGAAAACTATGTAGAAATCAGAAAAGACTGAAAGATATGAATATTTTTTATATAATACCAAGAGATACAAAACATATATTTGCGGAACGTGTCGTCTGACCTTAAAATAAAAAACACATCATTCAGTTTCTTTTGAAATATGTATATAATGCCGTATGTTGTGTGAATAAAAAATATCGTCTTTCTCTTCATTTTTAGCCGGGCTTATTGCTCAAAGATTAATTGTCGGCTTATGTGATCCTGTTCAAGGCAGGATGTTGACCCCATAGTCGCCATTTTAAAGTTACGTGCAAAAATATAGTTCTTACTCTCAATCGCTTTTGAGATAATACAAAGCAATAAAGCAACAAAAATAAAACAAAGTTTTATCTATATAAAATAAACATAAGCGTAAGGATTTTTGATAATAAGTGTTACCGTAGTTTTCTACACATACGAGGTAAAGCAGGAGAGGGAACCAGACTGGCCTGCTTGTTTACATTCAGCTGCAGTACCAGATTAATTCTGATTCTGACAAAATCGGACCGTGGTATTAGGATTGAAAAACTCACTGTCAGTGTCTTATCATTTATATTGATAGTTTTAAAATAATTTTTTCATCAGAATATAAACGTGATTCATGTAAGAAATTCATTCTACTCTGTCAATGAGCCCGGCTCTCTGTACTTCTGAGTACTTTGATTATATCTAAGCTACATGTACCCATGTAACTACTTAGATTAATTCTTTCAGTATTTTTTGTGCTTCTAAATAATCTCAGAATTAATAACTTATGTATATGTATATTTGTGAAGTGCAAAAGTAATTAAAAGGAGATTTTAATAAAATTCTCTTATAAAAATTCAAATGATTAGAATATTTATCAAAAAATCAAATTTGGACAATACATTTTTTGTTGAGTAAAACTTTTTAAAAATTGAAGAGAGCTGTCATATTTTTAATTTTTCTATTCATATTTACGCATATTCTTGCAAAGAAAGATACCTCTTTACGCTTGGGCGTTTACCTTCGGACAAAGCGAAATTGCAATGAAAGTTTATCTATCAAAAGAACGACATCAGCTTTAAAAAGTTTTTTAAAAATATTCTTGAGTTATAATCAATATGTAGGCTTTTTTTTCGTTTTTATCATCTAATTATTAAATTCATGATTTCGTTTTTCAAAAAGTTGTAATGATTCTGAATGACGACGTCACAAATGCATCCAGACAAAGATTAAGAGAACATAAAGACGGCTGTTTGTATCGAAATATACATGTAACTTTTGTTGTCAGGAAAATGCTTTACTTTTTCATTCATTAAAGAAGTGCAATTATCATGTTTATTGCGACATGGGGTCTTCAGTTTATATCCACTTCCCGCAATGGGAACCTGCAACATAAGTTGGTAAAAGATGCTTAACTGTTCCTCCGCCAGTCGCTCGACACTTTGAAAAAAAAGTTGCGGATCTTTCGGATGGGACTTATATACCGGGGTGCCGTGTCGCAGTAGGCATTGGCACTTTGCAACACCTGTCTTGCTGGTCAGTCGTCTGTTTGAAAAGAGAGAATATAGTTACATTTAGATTTTGTTAGTAAATTTCTACAGTATTATAATTTGTGAGAGGGCATTATAGAGTCTTTTGAAACCGTACCTAATCCTTTGTTAATAATAAATTTCTTATATACTCATATGTATAACTTTGATTGTTTACTCGGGTTCTCAGTTGGAACTTTTATCTACACTACTCGAGGAATAAATAACACACGTCTCATCTTTCCAGACCTAGTTGTTCTTGAAAAGGAATTCGAATTATTCTTAAAAATT
Organism: Saccostrea glomerata; assembly: GCA_003671525.1. Lineage (NCBI taxonomy): Eukaryota > Metazoa > Mollusca > Bivalvia > Ostreida > Ostreidae > Saccostrea > Saccostrea glomerata. Next base: position 89,358 of record PRKT01000900.1, on the reverse strand, counting down.
ACATTAATTTTTCATGAAATTGTAAAAGTTCCTCTTGGAGGAGCACTTCACATAAACTTTAATTTTTCTTACTAAAGGATACTAAGTATAAAGATTGTTTGAAATTAGCCAAGTCGTTCTTCAGAAGAAGATAAAATTGTGAAAAGCTTACAACAAACTTAAAACGGCACACAAAGTGCGAATTTCGATTATAAAAGCTCTCTCGTGTTTTCGACTCAGGCTAACTAAAAATCCTCCCATGTTCTTATTTTTAGACGATTAATTTTTATTAAAAATGATAAATACTTTATAAAAAGAATTAAGAAAATTTAATTGCAAGTTATGATTTGATATTAATAAAAGATAACACAAACAAACTTTTTTCAGAGCAATATTCTCATAGATTCACATTAAAATAGGTAACCTGGATAATGTTTATCAAGTACATGTATAGTGGGCGAATTTTATAATATTTTGTCATTAAGATTATAGAATAGATATATGTCATAAAATTTATGCAAAATTTTGTATGGAATTATTAAGAAAGCGAAACTGTTCTTAGGTCTCATATTTAAGCATCAAGGAAAATCTACTATTTCTTGATATTTCTGTTTTTTTTTTTATTCATGTCATTTCAAATCAAAATCAGTCAAATATATATATAATTCCGTGCATGATTTTTTTGTTTGTGTTAAGTACCCTTAAAGATTCGGATGACTTTTCTTCAATTGCATGAAATTCTAACACCAATGTTGCATAGATTTCTATTCAAAATCAAACAATTATGATTAAATGTACAATTGTGATCAAAATGAAAAAATTTAAAAAAAGCATGACCTTCTTAGATTTTACCTTTCTCCAGTACTTGAGCATCTGTTTCAAACTTTGATCATGTTCATCTCTTTTATGTTTTGGACATGGTGAGGAAGAGTCAGAAGGATCAGCTGAATAAAACTCGACTACTTCTGACTCACGAATGAAAACAGCATCCTCGCTTTCCTCCGTTATCTTGGTCGATTTGCATGTAAATCCGGGATAATATTCAACCGGTTTATGAAAAGTTTGGGTCAGTTGTTTCAAAAGTGATTCAATCTTATAGCGAATCTTCAAAACGATATCTTCTTGCAATGGATTTGAGTTGCAACTATATATTTGTACGTGAATTTGTGTACTGCTTACACCTAAAACAATTCGATGTTTATTATCCTTGTATTTGAGAAAGGCAGCGTTTTTGAAAAGCAGTTGAAGTTTACGGTCTATCTGTGCCTCCCATTCATCCAAACTTGCTACGACTAGTCTATAGAAATAGAAATGTGGAAGGAACTCTGGAAATTTAAACTTTAGAATACTGGTATGATTTGTCCTTTTTATTCGCTCAAAATCTTCATCAATCAGTTCGAGTTTATTTACACTTGGAGCATACAGCTTCCCCTTACCTACAGCGAAAAGTCCGAGTCGCTGCATATATAACAAAACTTGATCTTTAAACTCTATCATTTCATGTAGACCTAACTCTGTCCAAATGGCAATTAGATGTTCATAGTCCAGCATCCCTGTTCCATCAAAAGAGATCCATTCTTTCGACTGTACACGTGTTTGATGATTTTTATCAGTCAAAATTTCCTTAAATGCATTAACAAACCATTGGACATCCAGTATAACCATTTCAGAGAGATGTTTTTCATTGAAAAACAAAATTTTGCCACATTCATGGAAGAATTGTAGCATGTCAAGAATGTCATCCTTTTCTGATGGAATTTCACAATTGCTACTTTTGATTAAATCCGAGAAATTTATCAATCGTTTACTTTTCAAACTATGTAGTTCATGATCAAATTCTTTCCACAGTTTTGGCACAATTTCTCCCCAGGTTGATTGTTTTTTGATCATGTCAATAATACATTTCTCCAATCTATCTATTTCCTTTCTACTTTCCCTTGGATTTCCTAACTCAAAGTAGTTCTTTTTATCTGGATGTTGTTGCAATTGGCTTACATCTGGTACTTGTGAAAGGAAACTGTCGAAATGGACTTTGTTCTAAAGCAATAAATATACGTTTAAGTTTGATTTATACACTGTACATAATGGACATATAATAACAGAAATATGATTATTGTTTCTTAATTTCCTTGTTGGAACGTTAGTCTTTGATACCTAACCATCATTCGTCTAAAATATGGCAATCTGATAAGGAATAAATGAATAATATATGTTAGATAACATATAATAAAAAGAAACCACAATCCAATCACAGATTTTCATTTCACCTTCTCCGTGACCTCATTGTTGACATCCTTGTGGGTACCAACCAAGATGACTGGGCTTGTTGTATCACAATATGTATTGATAGATTTCATCCAGAATTTGTAGTAATCTGTCAAATACAGATGATACATCTTTAATTACTACATATGAAAGATTATTTTGATATATGATTGATTGATTGTATACTGTTTAACGTCCCTCTCCAGAATATTTCACTGATATGGAGACGTCACCATTGCCGGTGAAGGGCTGCAAATTTAGGCCTATGCTCAGCACTTACGGCCTTTGAGCAGGGAGGGATCTTTATCGTGCCACACCTGCTGTGACACGGGGCCTCGGTTTATACGGTCTAATCCGAAGGACCGCCCCATTTAGTCGCCTTTTACGACAAGCAAGAGGGTATTGAGGACCTATTCTAACCCGGATCCCCACGGGATATAAGTAGTAATATATTGTAGTTCTAACTATGTATTTAAAAATTAGTACTGCATGCATTTCTCTTTAATTTGTGATATTTCTTTTGTGTTTTGAAATGTTTTGCAGATCGAATAAATGCCCATAAATTTATTTTTCATTTTTTAACAAATTAGCGTTGATTTAATTTAACGTTATCTGAATGTGTCAGATATAAATGTATGACATACAAGATATTTAGCGATATAATTTATTAAAGACTTTTTTTAAATTTCTTTTTGGTACGTTTTGTGTTATTGACTTTTGAGTTAGAGTAATTTATCTCCATATATTGCATTAAAATCGGGCTATTGGGAAAAAGTAAAAAATATGTAACGGACATATAGACGGTCGCCGGGTCTATTTATGATCATAAAACCTCAACAAAAAATAATGTAGTTAATTATAGTTTACTACAGTAAACTATATTTTAGTATAAATAGTTATCTTTAGTAAAATATACGAAATCAAATTTCAAAATTATCATTTTAGCAAATCAAAGTTTTTTTTTTTTTTTTTAAAGATTTCACTAAAGTGTCAAAGTGTTCACTTACAGTAAATCAAAATTTCAAAGTGTTCACTATAGTGTCAAATTATCACTATATTAAACAAAGATATCAAAGTTATTTCCATAGTTAATCAAAGTTTGTCTATAGTTAAAGTTTTCATGCTGATCACCATTGTAAATCAAAGTTTTCATAATTATCACATTAGTAAGTCAAATGTCAACGTGTTCTCTATAGTAAATTAAAGTATCAAAGTGTTCACTATAGCAAATCAAAGTGCCAAAGTGTTCACTATAGTATATCAAAGTTTTCATAGTGTCAAAGTGTACCTATAGTTAACAATAGTTAACTATAATAGTTAACTATTGTTTTTTTTGTAAGGGAAGCTCTCGTCAAGATTCAGCTCAGTGAGCTTAAATACATTTGAACTTTATTTTGGTTTTTGAAAATATTGCACGCATGATATGGTTAGATATTTATAGAATTTAAAAACAATTAATTATTTTTGGTACATTCATAAGTAATTGCATGTACCTCTATACGTCCAATTGTCAAATAATGCTTCTCGGGAAAAATTCTGCTCGGAAGACACAAGTTCATTTGGTTCTTTTGACAAGTCAATAACAAGTATATACAATGCTGTCCTTGAGAGGTACACCTGGTGGCAGGCATAATATGCGCTCTGTCCGGCAAAGTCTGTTATACTCAAAGTTTTTTCCCTTGTGCTTGGATAATATCCACTAGGTGCTTTAAAAAGAAAATGGCATATTATGTTTTTTATTTAAACTCAAATTTAAGAAAGATTCACTTTGGTTAATTCCAATTGCTATAATGTATTACCCATCATTGTGTTTGTTTCTTCAGAAATTTGGAATATATTCTCATGAATGTCTAGTCCAACTGTCGATTCAGTCATAGGAAATTCAACTAAATCTCGATTTAGGAGTCTTTCCAGAAGAGTGGTTTTTCCGGCGCCTGCACATCCCACGATCATTAGTCTTGATCTGTAGATCTTCACTGCATCTTTTCCTATCTTTCTTACAAATCTTCTCCTTGCATCATAATCCCACTTCAATACTTCTTCTGGAATACGTACTAGAAAAAAGAACTAGTGGGTATTGTTTTTTTATCTCTTGAATAGACATACTGCAAGAAAATTATCTAAAGCCATTTCTACATATATTGAAGTTATGTAAATCAAAGTTCTGTGGGCATTTTGTTTAACAAAATAGCATTCCAGAAATTTGAATTAATACGTTTTTGCGTGTAAGTGTGCACCTGAAAATCTGGTTACAAATGCTCCCATTTTAAATTTTACAATACCTGATTGAATATTATTTTGTCACCTGATTATGCAAGCTGATGTAATTATATATAGAGGACAATGATAAGTTTTTCGACTCGTTAAATTTCTCGAGGTTTTCTTTCTGACTTTTTCTGAATTCCCGCTCCCGTTTAATTTCAGTCATTTGTTATATTAGAATCCAATACAATGAAAAAAATACACTTAAATTGCTATTGATGTAATTAAAATAATTCGATCACGATCTATAAATTTAATCCGAAACTACAGCTGTACTTACGTTTTTCAATGACAAAAGAATGAATTTTCGTATCGCTGATCGTTTTATGGAATAGTATTTCTATATCCAGTCTTTCTATCAATTTTTTTGTAAAATCCGGCGAAAGGCATATGCATCTTTCGTCTGCTCCCCTAACATAGTCAAAGGTTCGAAAAACTGACTCTAAAAACGTTTTTGATACAGCATCTTTGATGAAGCAGTAGTACAACACACTATCAAAAACTGTCGCAGCTGGTTGATAAAAGGGGTCTAAAGAGAAAAAAGACGTTTTAGAATTAAACGAATGTAACACTCTGCAGATAAATATACTTGATTCTGATATATTTTAATATAGCTGATAACCTTCTATGTCACTGACTCTTTTCTTAGAAAGTTTCATCTCAGTATTTCTTTGAGCTTCGTTCGTACCGACGCTTTGATTCAATGTTCCTTGAGGAAAGAAGTCTTCTAAATAAAGAACATTTAGATAAAGTACATTCTATGAGTTAATAATTCTTCAAATAAATTCGTAAATCTGTTATACAAACCTTTAACAGCTTTTTCCTGTAAAAAGTCACCAACAAGAGTACGAATATATTCATCTGATAAGAAGTTCGGTAGATATATGCAAAATTCCGTGTGTATGCGTTGATAGCCCTCTAACCGAAAATATTTCATTAACAGTTTTACTTGTTTCAATTTAAAAATGTAGTTTATGACAGCCTTTGGTGAAGGATTTGTTTGAAACAAAACACATAGTGTTTCAACCTCAACTTCTTCTCTGGCAAACCTCAATGTTTTCTCCACCAAAACTATACTACTCCATAATGATGATGCCAATACTGGTTCGTCTATAAGGTTGCTTGAAAATGTAGAATGTTTGAAAAGATTCTCCTTGGTTTCCATGCCTAAAATAATTTAAAAGTAAAAAATGAAATAATACGATTAAAAGGAAATGATTCTACTTTTTCCCCTTTCTTAATCTTTGATGTGTGATACCAAAATTATTTTGTATTTTCATCACGTGTTCTATGACAAAGGCTCCATTCTCTGTATCTTTTAATTACAAAAACATAACATTTCGTAACATATGATTTAGTATTCCGAGAATACAAATAAAAGTTTTTTGAAACAACTTCAAATTTAAGATATACACATGTTTTTCCCCTCCAAAGATAATAAACAAAAATAATTTATTAATAAATTTTAAAAAAGGTGTAAATCCAAATTTCTTTTGAAGAAAATGTTAAGTGGGGCCGGAATTAAAAATATCTTTGTTTCCCCTAACCCGACCCTAAATTCTAAAGTAGGGTCGGTAGGTAGGTAAACATTTTTTTTTTCTGACAGCAGCTTTGAAAATAAATCCTAAAATTTGTTGGAAAATTATCTTTATAGATAAGAAAAGTACTAAAGAAAGCGATTTGTGATCGAAATGCAAAGTATCATACTCATGCCGTTTAAAAGCATGATTAATTCACATCAGTTATTCGATTGAACTTGTGAAATATCTCTAGCCAGAGTACATTTATATAAAGCGAATAAAAAAGACAAGATTCCCAAATACGCAAAGACCGGAAAATAGAGTATATTTTCTTCAAACTTTCCATCAGCCTCCATTGCTTTTAAACAAAGTACTTTTTTGGAGGACCTTGGGATTTGTAGTGGTGGCTAATTTTAAGTCGCAGGTTCAAATCCCAATGAGGAACGTTAAATACGGTCCTTTAAAAGGGACCATAAAAACTTATTCCAGTGTCGCAGAAGACGCTGGCTTAAAAAAAGATCCCCCACTTCATGCTTAACGGCAAAAAAGTCCCGAGTACGTCTAAATTTGGAGTAATGGGGAAAGTAATTTCATTGAACCAAACCGAATCTACAAATGATAAAAATGCTATATACAATGTCATAGTCTAAAAGTTTGACTAAAGGCATGAAGAAAGGACATCTGAATTATATTTATGAGCGTGAATATGCACACATATTTACAACAACTCCTTTGGTTCCATAATGGCATATAGTAAACATAGGAACATAGATGAATTGCTTATTAGATTAAAACTCAAATAAAATAAAATGTAGTGAAAATTGAATGTGTTCATTAGGTGGGCCCCTTTCCTGCTCATGAGGCGGGCTTTACCATGTACATGTATTACGTACCTTAAATTCAACAGACAGGTTTGTTTGTTTGTTGTTTCAAGTCCCTTTCGAAAAATTATTCACTCACATGGAGACGCGAAGACACCTCCGAACCACTCTTAATTATAGTTTTGGTAAATTTTATTATCGAATTTTTTCAAGAGTGAGGAATTCTAAATAGCTAAAGGGTTAACATTGAGAATTCGCCATTGTTTTATGAAGAACCAATTCTCTGTAATCACATTTTGGTGCCGTTTAGAACAAAAAATGATGTCGCCGTTCTGATAAAAACTGATTTTAATGAAATTGTATTTTATAAATCTTGGTTAACAATAAAAAAAAAAATTTGAATCATTTTATTTAAAAAAAAAATTTCAGTCGGTGCGATTTAATTGAGTCGGTCGCTATAGGGAAAACAAAGGTATTTTTTTATTATGGCCTAGGAGCTATAAAAGAGACATTGTTTAATAATTTTGGGAGGTAAATTGCTCATTCTATTCAACTTCTGAAATACTAAATAAATATTTTCCTATGACATATTTTGCGTAGGAGTTATTCCCCTTAGCCGTGCTCTTGTAGGGTTATAACTAGTGAATTTATCCCTTTGAACAACCAACTTATGGGGGGGGGATATTTACAATCTTATAATCATGAACTTTAAGAGGCTTAAATAATGTATATTCATACGAAAACAGTTGCATCTTTATCTCAGTAAAACCCCAGTCACATTTCCAAAAACGACCAACGGCCGACGGGTTTTGAAGCAAAAATGGGATTGTTCGGGTGACAGTCGTCAGTTCATCGGCCGTTGTCTTGACCGATTTTGACCTATTTTTTTGTCGGCCGACCAATTTTGTGTCCATCGGTCCAAGTTATAATTTTTCATGCGTCGGTGGCCGATTTCTTCAACTGCAGTTATACGTCGACCAACCTTCGATCATCGTCCGACAATCGGCGGTCAGTTTATTAAATCGGTCGTCCGTCGTTGGACAATAAGGGTGTTGAAAATTTCGACCGACGGTTAAAATCAAACTGTAGCTCAGAGATCGATGATCGGGCGACGATTGGCCGACTTGTGAATATTTAACCTATGAAGAATACATAACACAAACAAAATTTTGATGCTTGGATTGGTATAATTTTTTTTGAACGGAAATAACAAATAATTAATCCGTAAGATATAGAGAAATCTTAAGTGTTCTTTGCTGCTTAGATATGCATCATTTGTCGTTTTATGCAATTTCATACAAATTTTGCACACATTTTCAACATTGAGTCACAATTTTCTAAGATTCTGCCACTTTTTCTTGCAAATATTACTCACGTCACCTATCTGCAGATATATCTATGAAAAAATATTGCCGATTTTTAAAGAAAAAAACATTTTTTGTGTTATTTATCCAAGTCATCGGTGTCCCTAGGAAATAATGTGACTGCTCCGTGTCGCCCGATACTGTGTCGGCCGATCCTGTTCTTTCAGCCGACAAGACCAGAAAAATTTAGTCGCCCGACCATCGGCTTAAATGTGACCTAGGCATAACATGTATAACAAATCGCACTTGATGAATGATGAAGGGATCTGGGAATGTTGCCCTACAATATGGCGGCTAAGGGGAATATCTCTAGCAAAATATGTCATAAGAAAAGGGTGTACATATGACACATTTACCTAGTTTTTGTAGTTCCCTTCCATCAATAGTTGACAACATGGTGTTTTTGCTAAGAAGAATTAGTGTGTGAAACCACAACTTTTCTTCCTCTTTGTTTCTGTTTTCTTTAGCATAAATATCTGCAAAAAATAAGTGTTAAAATAAAGTGAATTGAACAATTAAATGGCACCCTTCTGTTTTATATTTTTTTCTTTTTTGCAAGATATTTTTAAATAACCATACCTCATTAATCAAAATTCATGTAGATTTTATAGAAAAAAATATAGTTGAAAATGAGGTTTTAAAGTTATTATTTTTTTTACATGCTTTTCTTTACCTATTTCAAAATGTAGGTGAAAAAATGCTTGTTTTCCCCGAATGAAAACTGTTAGAGCAGCGATGAAAAAAAATTTCTTTTATAATTCATAACTTAACTTTAAAAACGCATCACCCAGTTAAAAATAACATTGATTAATTTAAAAAAACAGTAAATGAAATGTCACCAAAAACGCATTAACAAAAAAATATCAAACAATTAAAAATATTAACCGAATTCTTATAATTTGAATCAAGTGTCTGTAAATTATAAAGGTCAGATACATGTATTCCAGTTAAATAACCTGTAATGAGTAATGAATAAGGCAATCGGCCTATACCATTCAAACGCTTGTGTGACATGGAATAATGGAACAGTCAAGGAGTCTGTCCACCCCTGTTTGAATGGTATAGCCCTTTGCTATATAAACGACTGCAGAAGCAGTCTCAACCTCTCTCATTCTGAAACCCGTAGAAGAAGCGAGAAGCTGAACAGAAGATTAAAGGTAGTAATACAAATAAGAAGTATTTAAAGGGTAAAAGAAGAATAAGTAAGGCTAGGGTACAGAGCACCGGTGTAGCAACCTCTAATGATAAAACGCCGCTTAGTGATACAAATAGCATTAAGCGTTGCAATTGCAACGCTTAATGCTATAAATTATTGCATTTATTTAATAGATGACATCATCAACCGCTAATGCTTAATCGCCGCTTAATGACAGAATTATATCATTAAGCGTCACAAATGCAGTGCAACACCGACGCTTAATGAAACAAGCAAATATCGACATATTCGACGCTTAATGATACACACTGGTGTATCATTAAGCGTTGCAGTTGCAACCCTTAATGATATAAAATTTAGAAATCGCTTGTTATATCTAAGAGAAACACACATCCACCTTTCCTGAACAATGAGATATCACTTGTCAAAATATTTATATATG
>PRKT01000900.1:37290-78872 GCA_003671525.1 Saccostrea glomerata | reverse complement strand
ACCAACCTTCGATCATCGTCCGACAATCGGCGGTCAGTTTATTAAATCGGTCGTCCGTCGTTGGACAATAAGGGTGTTGAAAATTTCGACCGACGGTTAAAATCAAACTGTAGCTCAGAGATCGATGATCGGGCGACGATTGGCCGACTTGTGAATATTTAACCTATGAAGAATACATAACACAAACAAAATTTTGATGCTTGGATTGGTATAATTTTTTTTGAACGGAAATAACAAATAATTAATCCGTAAGATATAGAGAAATCTTAAGTGTTCTTTGCTGCTTAGATATGCATCATTTGTCGTTTTATGCAATTTCATACAAATTTTGTACACATTTTCAACATTGAGTCACAATTTTCTAAGATTCTGCCACTTTTTCTTGCAAATATTACTCACGTCACCTATCTGCAGATATATCTATGAAAAAATATTGCCGATTTTTAAAGAAAAAAACATTTTTTGTGTTATTTATCCAAGTCATCGGTGTCCCTAGGAAATAATGTGACTGCTCCGTGTCGCCCGATACTGTGTCGGCCGATCCTGTTCTTTCAGCCGACAAGACCAGAAAAATTTAGTCGCCCGACCATCGGCTTAAATGTGACCTAGGCATAACATGTATAACAAATCGCACTTGATGAATGATGAAGGGATCTGGGAATGTTGCCCTACAATATGGCGGCTAAGGGGAATATCTCTAGCAAAATATGTCATGAGAAAAGGGTGTACATATGACACATTTACCTAGTTTTTGTAGTTCCCTTCCATCAATAGTTGACAACATGGTGTTTTTGCTAAGAGGAATTAGTGTGTGAAACCACAACTTTTCTTCCTCTTTGTTTCTGTTTTCTTTAGCATAAATATCTGCAAAAAATAAGTGTTAAAATAAAGTGAATTGAACAATTAAATGGCACCCTTCTGTTTTATATTTTTTTCTTTTTTGCAAGATATTTTTAAATAACCATACCTCATTAATCAAAATTCATGTAGATTTTATAGAAAAAAATATAGTTGAAAATGAGGTTTTAAAGTTATTATTTTTTTTACATGCTTTTCTTTACCTATTTCAAAATGTAGGTGAAAAAATGCTTGTTTTCCCCGAATGAAAACTGTTAGAGCAGCGATGAAAAAAAATTTCTTTTATAATTCATAACTTAACTTTAAAAACGCATCACCCAGTTAAAAATAACATTGATTAATTTAAAAAAACAGTAAATGAAATGTCACCAAAAACGCATTAACAAAAAAATATCAAACAATTAAAAATATTAACCGAATTCTTATAATTTGAATCAAGTGTCTGTAAATTATAAAGGTCAGATACATGTATTCCAGTTAAATAACCTGTAATGAGTAATGAATAAGGCAATCGGCCTATACCATTCAAACGCTTGTGTGACCTGGAATAATGGAACAGTCAAGGAGTCTGTCCACCCCTGTTTGAATGGTATAGCCCTTTGCTATATAAACGACTGCAGAAGCAGTCTCAACCTCTCTCATTCTGAAACCCGTAGAAGAAGCGAGAAGCTGAACAGAAGATTAAAGGTAGTAATACAAATAAGAAGTATTTAAAGGGTTAAAGAAGAATAAGTAAGGCTAGGGTACAGAGCACCGGTGTAGCAACCTCTAATGATAAAACGCCGCTTAGTGATACAAATAGCATTAAGCGTTGCAATTGCAACGCTTAATGCTATAAATTATTGCATTTATTTAATAGATGACATCATCAACCGCTAATGCTTAATCGCCGCTTAATGACAGAATTATATCATTAAGCGTCACAAATGCAGTGCAACACCGACGCTTAATGAAACAAGCAAATATCGACATATTCGACGCTTAATGATACACACTGGTGTATCATTAAGCGTTGCAGTTGCAACCCTTAATGATATAAAATTTAGAAATCGCTTGTTATATCTAAGAGAAACACACATCCACCTTTCCTGAACAATGAGATATCACTTGTCAAAATATTTATATATGCCCTTGTGCTATATAAATGGTAATTATTGAAGTTTTACTGTGTTTTCTATCTAGTCAAGAGAACGTCTTTAAGCTCCGGATGTTTAAGAGATAGCTAGAAGAAAGAGATACAAACAAAGGGATAAATAAAATGATATTCAAATCCTTTAAAAGAAGCATTTTTTTAACTGAAAATACAGAAGCAAACGAGCAATTCCTTTTAAATTTATACAATGATGTGAATAGTCAACCTGAAATGTATATGTTTTAGATTTGATACAGCTTAACACATATCACTGTTAAGGTTTCAGATATACGTATCGAGATATTCACTATTGCTTCGTTTCTCCAAGTTCCGAAACAGAGAGACATCAATATTGACAACTTATGTTTAAGGATATATATAACAAAGAATACAAGTACATGTAATACATAGAATAATATATAATGTCTTGGGAAAAAGGTTCATTTATGCTTTGATAGTGAGACGTGTTACTTGAATATATCACTGTTGCATGATTAGTTTAGAATCAATTTTGCATTCTAGTATTTATCAAATGACAATATACATATACTGAGGTTGAAGAGGCTTTTTTTTTAATTCTAAATGACGCATATTTCATTTGTAGTATATTTTTATTCTTTCGATATATAAGACTAAGTTTTCATCTGACTAATATTAAAATGAAATAGATTTAAATGAATATAGTTCTTTTTTTGGTACAAGAGAGGCCCTCTCTATTAATACTAGTATTCATCAGAAGTATTTCGTTCACTGCGAATGGGTATTGAAAGGTCGCATGAAAGGTCCGACTATGCTTTACTTGCATTGGTTAATGCTTTAATGAGCTACAAAATATTCTCGTCTCATGCAACTACGGCCAGATTGGGAGAGGATCGTACATTTTGACAATGGTTAGCGACGTTCCAAATTTTCACTTTAGCAAATCAAAGTTCCAAAGTTTTAACTTTGCTACTCTAGTTAATTATATCAAACTATAGTAAACTATGTAGTTTTCTTTAGTTATTTTTTGTTAAGGACATGTCCACTATCTAACATCACCCATGAGTGAAAAAATCTGTCAAAATTTCAGACTTATATTAAGCAGAACCGACTAACAGGCGAGTATAAATGGCACATGTATACCGAAATTCAATTCAATTCAATTCTTTATTGGTCCTAAAGCACATATTTATATACAGAAATGTGTTGTTAGCCATATACATGTATTGCAAAATATTATACTATTGTTAACTTGTTTCTAACATCAAAACAGTATCATATATAGACAGATTTGTTTCGTAGATACAAAGTTATATATGTGGATTAAGCAAACAAGAAAAGTTATTAACATATAGTAACCTCGAATACTTTTTTCTGACATTTTTATACACAGGACAATCAAATAAAAAGTGTTTTTCATCTTCAACAATAGTTTTACATAGGAAACAAAATCTATTTTCTCTAGGAATGACAGTATCTACTTGTTTCTACGTACATCTTATGTGCAATTATTCTTAACTTGGAAAGATAAGAAAATAAATTCCTTTGAAGTGGAAAACACAAGTATGGTTGGATTTCCAGTTTCTTAGCATCATAGTTGAATAATGTACTATAAAATGACAGCATACCGCATTGAGTATTGTTAATGTGTTGGAGTTCAGAAAAAAAAATATTTTCAAAGAAATTTTTAAATTTAAGACTAAAAGTTTTAAAATCACATGTGTCAAAGTTAAAATCTAACATCTTCTGTATTGATTTTACACAACTTTGCCAAGTGACAACATTCTTTTTTTTCACTGGCCAATCGAGTATCTTCAAAGTAAGCATTCTTGAGCAAGACATTGCAATTATTATTTGTTTTTGTTAATTTTTCCAATCTGGAATAATATTTCAAAAAAAACAAGCTGGTAAATTTTGGTATGTACAGGGAAAACACCAAATTCAATTTTAGTTGCTAAGTTTGATGCATTATTATGGCCACCTAAGATGTTTTTTAAGATAAAATTTTGGATTTTTTCAAGAATAGTTTCATCAAAATTATTGGGATTTGTATTAAAATCAGAGATCACAATTTCTGAAGAGTATTTTAAAATTGGAACAATAATAGATTCATATAGCTTTAACCACAAGCTGGGAGAGAGATTTGAGCCAAAGGGTAGCTTATGCTTTAAGGCAAAATAAGCTTTTCGGGCTCTGGCAGCAATTTGATTGTAAAAATATACCAAGATATTTGTACTTATCAGTAATATTTATATTATTATTGTTATAATAAAATGCATAATATTTCTTTATTTTTCTGGTAGAACAAATCATAACCTTTGTTTTTTCTAAGTTTACATGCAACCTCCATTCTATACAATATCTTGAAAGACTGTCTATACAATTTTGGAGACCTTCAGCTGACTCTGATAATAAAACAAGATCTTTAGCAAAAATTAAGTGATTAAAAGTAAAATCACCTAAACATACAGGGTAGGTCATAACTTTATCAAAATAATTTTCAAAGTCGTCAACAAAAATATTAAATAAAGTAGGACTTAAATTGTCCCCATGTTTAACTCCTAATGCTGTATCAAAAAACTCACTATAATGATTTCCCTGTCTTATAGCACATTTTGTAGTAAAGTACATATGTTTTACAAATGTTTTATAATATTGAAAAAATTTCCACCAATACCTTTTTTTAAAATCTTATACATAAGAGCTGGTCTATATACAGTATCAAAAGCTTTGGAAAAATCAACAAAGCACAAAAATAATTCCTTCTTTTTATTAAACAGGTACTTGTTCATAAACGTTTTGAGGATGAAAACATTATCTGTTGTACGATATCCTTTCCTAAATCCTGCCTGAAAATGACTTAACAACCCTTCTGATTCTAAATAATTATTAAGTCGGGTTTGAAGGAGTCTATTTAAATGTTTACCGAGACAATTTGTTACACTTAATCCTCTATAATTATTACAATTTCCTGTATCTCCAGATTTATACCAAGTTGTGATTAATGAGAGGTTCCATAATTCTGGCATTCTGCCATTCTGAAGAATTTTATTAAAAAGTTTAACAAGTACAGGCAGGAAAATATTAGAACTTATTTTAATAAATTCATTTGGAATAAGATCTAAACCAGAGCTTTTTCCAGATTTCAAGCTCGATATTCCTATATGTACTTCTTTAGGTGTAAATAGAAAGTCTAGGGGTTTGTTGTCAACTTCACAATTAATATCCATACCTATGTCATGTTCGTAAGAATTTAATAGAGTATGAAAATGGTCAACCCATTGAGATATTTTAATGGGTGACTCTGCCTCAACCTGATTTTGCATGTTTGATTATAAAGAATTCCAAAATTCTTTTGTACATTTTGGGTTCAGTTCATTAATAGTGTTAGCTACAGTTTTATAGAAACCAGATTTTAATTGCTTACACATTTTATGGAATTGTTTTTAGCTTGTGAAAATGCTTGAAGTAAATAATGATTATTTGGTGATTTTTGGAGTTTTTTTTTATCAAGATATCTAAACTCCCTTCTCAGCATTAAGAAATAGATAATTCTTTACTGACAATTGCAGTGGAGACAGACTGAAATCTTTCTAGTTAGGAATAGAATTAACAACTTTTGAATAATATAAGACATTATTTTTCTAATTATTCCAAATAAAAAGTACAATGCTTTGATATGCTTGAACTCTTGGTATTTAAGGCATGGCATTCTTGGCGCTACATAATTAGATGTTACATCGATTCCACATGGTCACTAGCTCATCTGATTCTATACATAAAAAGTAGCACAAATACAAGGAAAGAAAGAAACACAGAAGTCCTTCTATGTGCTGTTTAATTTCATTTTTTTATCGTTATAAAAATACTTTGATTGGAAATAGTTACTTTAAGACCCTGGGTAGCACATGTAATTTAGATGATAAAAAGAAACGTAGATTCTGTGGCAAAATTTTCCAAGTAAAGAGGAGGTCCTCCAAAAATGGAGAATAAAAAATTCCTAATCTTCCCAAAAACATTAAAGAAATATTAAACTTTAGAAGGGTTCTTCTCTGGTTTCTGACTAGATGGAATATTCAAAGTATATGTGTTGATATGTCATATATTTAGATGTAAGAGGTTAAAATACCATATTTTTCTTTCTTCAACACAATTATACAACTTGAAATAGAAATGGTAAACTGCGTTTGAAAACTAGCAGGGACTATATTTTTGACTTAATGGTTGCGTATGAAAATATCTTCTTTTCTGCCTCTCAAAATTATTATAGAACATTGAATTTAGTTATAATTTTTACGCAATCAAAGACTAGACGAAATTTTCAAATGCAAGTTAAATTAATAATAAGGGACTAAAGTATCAAAATATATTAAATAAATAAGATTTTTCACACATACTAGAACTATGTATGCTTTTAAATGCTTTAAATCCAAGTACAGATTTGAGCCAAAAATCCATATTAGTAAACGATCAAAACTATTAGTTTTTGTACCATTTTGTACCTTTATGTGCCAACTTTACTATATGTGAAAATTGGAAAAAAAATTAAATATAAGCATAGGAAGCATATAAAAATAACTAATAAATCCTAAAAATTTAAGAAAAATAAAGGATATTCGGATTAGCATATATCCATTTTATTTAAATTACCTATGTCAATTTGGTAATATGATCTTATAGGCCAAATATGGTAGTATTTTTTTTTTGTGCAAAAAAAAAAATAATAATAATCTTTTGAAGTACAAGTTGGGATCGCATTATTGGAAACAGTAATTTTTAGCTCTACTGGTCAGAGACTAGAAGCTAGAGCTTTAGCGATAGTAATGCGTCCGTCCGTCTAGCTGTCTAGCTATCCGTCTGTCTGTAAACAATTTTTTTTTAAAACGCTACTCCTCCTACAGTTTTGGTCTGATTTCAATATAACTTGGCACACAAATATACTACACTAAGAAACATAGGACATTTCATCGGTTTTTGATTTTGATGAACAGTGTTGCCATGTTTACTAAAACTAGAATTGTCTGTGAAATTTCTTTAAAATACTACTTGTCCTACAATTTTTGTCTGATTTCAATATAACTTGGCACACAAGTAGACTACAATAAGATACATAAAATAGTGCATCAGTTTTTGATTTTGATAAACAAGGTTGCCATTATTAGTAAAAATAGAAATTTCTGTGAAATTCCTTTAAATGCTACTCCTTCTACAGTTTTGGTCTGATGGTAATGACTTTTTTCTCATCCTTTGTTATAAGTACAAACCAATTGAGCTACTGTCTTGACAGAGATTTCTGGTTTAATGTTAAGGTCAGACGACACGTTCCCCAAAAATTAATAATTTTTCTTAAGACATTGTCATTGAATAGTAGGTACTTAAACAAGATTCCTCGCAAAAAATAAAGGGTACCTTACCAGCTATTCGGACAAGATACCAAAGGTTCATATTTCTTATATAACCCTTATGGATAATCCTCTGAACGGCCTACCTCACCATTTTTTGGTGTACCTATATTTTAAAACATTTTGAAAACAATGTAGAAATTAGAAGAGAATGCCAAATATGAATATTTTTTATCTTATTCCATGAGATAGAAACATATTATTAAGGAACTTGTCATCTTACCTGAATGTCCAGGAAAAAGGTAATGACCTTGACCTGACCTTGCTTCTTATATTAAACGGTCAAATTTATTCTAACTGATACCATCACAAATACTGTCCTCTTGATTCTGTGAACATTTCATTAATTTTTGAATGCAAGTGAGGAGAATCCTACCTTAACCAACACAAAATATTTATTAATGTAAATAACCCCTACCCATTCCATCCCGACGCTAACAAACATACTTTGTCTCATTACTTCTCCTTAAATTGATAACTTCCATCTAACTACAGCGTAGTTTTACCGGTTTTTTGTTTTATTTTGATGAGAAAGTCGGTGATAATACATTGGACGACAAACTGAAATTTGAAACATATCCTTAAAAAAGTAAGTTAACTATAGTACCAAAGTAAACATTTAAAACTTAAATTTACTATTAATAGTGAAAACTTTGGAATTTTTATTGGTTATAATAAAAACTCTGAAACTTTGATTTACTACAGTGAAAACTGTGGAATTTAATTAACAATAGTAAATACTTTGAAACTTTGACGTAATTATGTTTTGATTCCTATTCTTAATTTTTCATTACATTTCAAGGTTAAGATGAAGAAAAAGGTCCCAACATTTTTTTTAGGAACAGGACCATTTTTCTAAAAGAATAATGTACAAGAAATGTATACTAGTACATGCATTAATAGAGAGGGTTTCTCTTGTACCGAAAAAAGAACTATTCATTTAAATCTATTCCATTTTAATATTAGTCAGATCTAAACTTAGTCTTTTATATCGAAAGAAAAAAATATATCTCTGTCGAGACTGTAGCTCTACTCGTTTGTACTTACTTATAATAAAGGGGAAAAAAGTAGCAATTGGGGCTTAAAACTTTACATGAGCAATAAATA
Organism: Saccostrea glomerata; assembly: GCA_003671525.1. Classification (NCBI taxonomy): domain Eukaryota; kingdom Metazoa; phylum Mollusca; class Bivalvia; order Ostreida; family Ostreidae; genus Saccostrea; species Saccostrea glomerata. The sequence goes on along the minus strand of PRKT01000900.1, from coordinate 70,394 downwards.
GAATGACGGTCGTTAATTAGGTCTAATTTTGTGGCAAGATTGCAATAAAACTACAACTGTAGTAATAACTTTCAATAAAACTTTACAGAGTTTTCAATTTTAGTTACCATGGCAACATCAATCAACAAACTCAAAAATACGAAACTGATAATGGTATATGCCAGTATAATCTACATGCATGCCAAATTATATTACAATCTGACTAAAATTATAGGAGGAATAGCATTCTGAATGAATTTCACAGTAAATTCTATTTTAGTAACCACGGCAAAACCGTTGATCGAAATCAAAAACCGATATTTTTTAGTGTAGTCTACATGTGAGCTAAGTTATTTTGAAATCAGACAAAAAATGTTGGATAAGTAGCATTTTATTATATTATTTCTATCTTTAGTAACTAAGGCAGAAATAAAAAAAAAGTGCTGCTGAAATTAAGTATCTTAGTGTAGTTTGTTTGTGTGCCAAGTTATATTGAAATCAGACCAAAACTGCAGGAGGAGTAGCATTTTGAAAAATTGTTTACAGACAGACGGACAGACAGATAGGCAAATATACTACAAAATGAAGTTTGCGTCATTTAGAATTTTAAAAACATCAGCTTCATCAACTTCATTCGACATGTTTTTCATGATTTGATAATTATATACATGTACTAGTTTTCAAAATTGATTCTAAAATGATCATGCCACAGTAATGTGTTCAAGTGAAACTGATAACAAACAAAAGATGAATGAACCTTTACTCAATATAATATACTATTCAATGTATTGCATTCATTTGTATTCCTTGTGTTTAATATACTTAAACATAAATTGTCAATAATGATGTCTCTCTTTATCAAAAATTGGAGAAAAGAAGCAGATTAAAAATACAATTATAGTGAAAATTATAAATTTATTTCTCGATACGTATATCTGAAACGTTAACAGTGACATGTGTTAAGCTGTATCAAATCTAAAATACAAAGTTTGGAATATTTAGATATATACTATATATTTTAGGTTGAGTATGAAAATCATTGTATCAAATTTAAAGGAATCTAATTGCTTGTTTGCTTCTATATTTTCAGTTAAAAAAATAGTTTTTTTTAAAAGGATTTGAATATCATTTTATTTATCCCGTTGTTTGTATCTCTTTCTTCTAGCTATCTGACTATCTGTCTCTTAAACATCCGGGGCTTAACGACGTTCCTTGACTAGATAGAAAACACAGTAAAACTTCAATAATTACCATTTATATAGCATAAGGGCATATATAAATATTTTGACAAGTGATATCTCATTGTTCAGGAAAGGTGGATGTGTGTTTCTCTTAGATATAACAAGCGATTTCTAAATTTTATATCGTTAAGGGTTGCAACTGCAACGCTTAATGATACACTAATGTGTATCATTAAGCGTCGAATATGTCGATATTTGCTTGTTTCATTAAGCGTCGGTGTTGCACTGCATTTGTGACGCTTAATGATATAATTCTGTCATAAAGTGGCGATTTAGCATTAGCGGTTGATGATGTCAGCTATTAATGCAATAATTTATAGCAATAAGCGTTGCAATTGCAACGCTTAATGCTATTTGTATCATTAAGCGGCGTTTCATCATTAGAGGTTGCTACACACCGGTCTGTATTTAGCCAAGGAATTGAACTGAAGCACAAGGTGTAGTAATCCTGAGTAAGGGTGAGGCACCGAGTGCTCAATTCAATAGGAACTTGGTTACGGAACCAGGTGCAAGGAGCCCAGTCATAGTACCCGGTTACAAAGGACCTCTAATTGTATCCCGCTGTTTAAAAAAAAGGACAAGGATCGTCTGAAAATAACGAATACTCATTGTTGTATATAATATTGATTCCCCTTATTAATTATAGGCTCAGATAAAGCCAGTGAAAAAGTTTATATATAATTTTGTAATATTAAGACCCTGTATCTCCTGAAAACGGACCCTTAATTAGGTTATTTATTAATTGACAAAGTAGTAAACCAAAAAAAAAAAAAATAAAAAAAAAAAAAACTCAAGTAATAACACGTATGTCGATTTATAAATGAAAGGTGCCGAATTTATCAGATTCTGGTGTAGGGTTCTCTAGATGCCGAGTTCACTGAATGTCGAGTTTCTCTGAGTCAACAGGTGCCGAATTTACTTGAACCACCCAAATATTCCTATTTACCTTAAAATCCAAGGACACTGCAAAGTTCTCCAAGACCTTGACTTTTAGGAAAAAAATCTCTATTTCAATTTAATGCTTTAAGGATAAATAACACAAAAAAACTTTTTTTCAAAATTTAGCATTATTTCTCATAGATTTACATTTAAATTGACAACCTGAATAATGTTTACCAAGTAGAGTGGGAGAATGTTATAAGATTTTGTCATAAAGTTAAAAAATTGTGCAAAATTTTGTATGGAATTATATGGAAGGCAAAATAAAATCTCAAATCTAAGCACCAAGGAAAACCTACGATTTCTTTATATTTTAGGGATTTATTTTTTATGTCATTACAAATCAAAATCAGTCAAAAAATATATATCAACCCGAGAATCCATTTTTTGTTTGTGGTAAGTACCCTTAAGTGGATAATCAAGTGTTAATAAATAAATTGGTACACGTATATCTACCCGGCCATTTTTTGCATAAAGTGAACCGAGCTCTTTGTATAAATCGATCAAAATCCATATTACGCATAAAATACATTTATATATAGGAAAATTTGCTTAAATAATTCTAGCGTGCAATTCCTGTAGACAAATTAATTTGTTTTTAATGAACTCGTTTAATGTTTTTAAGATAGTTTTATTGTTCCAAATATTTAAAACCTGTAGCTCTGATTTCGGAAATGTTTTGTAACTGGTCAACACTGTATTTCAAGATTACCATCCTTTATATAATTGGATAAATAAATATTATGTTAAAACCAGGAATTTAAACGGGTGAATACATGTTTGTGATTTAAGCAATCACTGTCTAGTTTTTAGAGTATGCCAGGGCATCAACAATAGTGGGAAACATGGGATAATTTGCATAACGGGCTTCTTAAATTATCCCATGTTTCCCACTATTGTTGATGTCCCTGGCATACTCTCATAACTAGACATTGATTCCTTATATTTTCATTTCATTGTGAAATAAAATTGTAGACTTAGACATTAAAAATATGGACTAATAGATTCAACTTCCAGTCCTCGCACACTGACGTCAAACACAAAGGCAGCCGCACGAGATTTACATGCATATTTGGCCTCCTTAGCGTCAGACTTGGAGACAGATGCGCACGAAATTTTCATGCGTATTAGGCCTCCTTAGCTGCTGACCTATCGACCTGCCTAATTTACATTCCGGCAGAATTATTAAGAAATAAATTCCCTCAACTTTCAAACACTTATCACAGAGAAAAAAAAAATAGAAATGGAAATATATGATGATAACTCAAATGGTATTTTGATGACAACAGTATACACATGTAGCTGGGTTCTTCGTCTTCAGTTACTATCGTCGAAACTATTGTATAATATTTACAGATTACTTTCTTGCTAAAACATTCAGTATTAAAGTGTGGATAGCTAGGTTCATAGCCACGGAGTCAGTGGTTTGCTCGTCCTTAATGTCATGATCTAGTAAATGACTGTAGACTGTCTTTTAAAGCAGATTGCGGTTTTCTGTCTGCCTGAAAACATACTCTGAAAATCCGTCCACTAAATCCTCTCGTATTGATTTTTTCTTTCTGATTTTTTTTTTCGGGATTCGAATACATAATTATATTGCAATCGTATTTTTAGAATAATTAATAATGTTGAAGACAGTCGACGCTATTTCATTGAAATATATAGTAAAATGCGCCGTACATCTACCCCAGAAAATGCATTGGAAGCTTTTAAAATCAAAATGAAGACGGATTATATATTACTCAATAAAACTATTGGGAAATTTAGAATAGATCTATTAAAAATAGAAAAAAAGAGAACATTGGTAATATATAATTTAATTTATTTGAAAAAGCTTATCATTCAAATTATTAAAGGAAATGAATCTTTTATTACTTCAAATACAACTGCTTCAGCTTACTTTTGCTTGCTTTTGATATTGTCGTTGTCTTCAATATTATGACTTTGAGATAGCTGGATTCTCCTAATGATGTAAACTGTTGGTCGTTGTTATCAGAGTTGCTTTCATCTGTAAATGCAGTCTCGATCCCGTAAAGAAGTGCAGTGTGAATATCTGAAGAGTAAAAAAATATTTGTCAATCTCGAAAAGGAACAAAATTTTTTGATGACAAATTTAACCCATTTCTCTCGTGCTATGCAGATTAACATCGTATTCCCCCACTCCGCCGCAATCGCTGTAATTATATATACCCATTAAATCCTTCAACGGGTTAAATTTTTCTGGATATTTTTTTTTTGCCTAAATCAGATCGAATAAGATTCATTCTTGATTAGGAAAAAAAAATTCAGAATGTTCAGAATGAAACATTTGGAGAATAACGAACAGTATTCAAGATCAAAAGTCCATAAAACAATACAAAATGGAAGCAGAACAAACATCAGAGGTGGGATCAGGTGCCATAAAAGAATGAGCATCCTCTGCCCATCGGTCACACCCGAATTGATCGATCTTAATATATTTGTTCTAAAGTTTTGAGGTTTTTCCGTCACTTATGATGTCAATGAATGTTGAAAAACTGTAACAGTTATTAATTTAAATTCCCACCCAATAGAACAATATCTTTTGGAAGAATGATTCGAAGTATCTCATATAATAATTTGTACAAGGTTTATGAAGACAATAAAGTTTCAAGATGTTTAATCATAAATTGGACTGATTGTTAAAGTGGTGGGAGGGAGATGGTAAAAATAACATTTGTTTTGTAGCCCAGCGATAGCAAATTAGTGAAGTAACGTGTCCTTTGTTTGGCAATTTGTTATGAAAGAATACAGATAGAAAATTCGTTGAATATCTTAACAAAAAAATTATTTATTGTTATTAAATCCCTGAAATATCGTTAATTTAAACCTTCAACATTTTAAATATAATAAAAAAGAGTGTCCCCATAACTATATCAAAATTGGATAAACGGCGTTCCTGAGAAAGAGATTTAGGTTTGTGATTGTCCCTACATGTATGTTCTTTCTTGGAAAGGGTATCCTAATCCAACAATTCCATTTTGAGCCTTTGTCATTTCTGACAAATAGACAATAAAAATTAACTTGCATGATAAGAAATATAAGGCTAGGAAAATATTTTAGCGTCCACTGCTTGAAAAAACACCTTTACAAAACTTTACTTGCCAAGTAAATTTCATTAAAGGTTTTCCAAAAAGCAAGGTCATCTTTGTATTAACTTTACAAAAAGTAAAGGTGAAAAGGTAACCTTTTCTTACACGAAAAGATAATTAAATATAACCTTTCACCTTTAATGCCATATTAAAGTTCATTAAATATACAAATTTTATTAAGGCCTTATTAAAATGCTTACTATTATTTAATACACTTATACTTTGGATTTTCACTGTTACTTTAAAGAATCTGATCTAGTCGATACCCAGATTTTTAAGACAAATGTCGAAGATATTTTTTAATTATCTCGTTTCCATTTCCAGTTGAAATTAGTATTAAATGGTCATCTACAGAATCAAACAAATTTAAACGTTTTTCAACTTGAAATAATGCAGAGAGACAATCAAAAACGTAAATCAGAATACAGGTACAACAAAACTTAAATTCCTAATAAATTGTAAAACTTTTGTTATCTGATTTGCTTACATCACATAGAGGGAGAACTCATTTTTAATTGCTTTTGATAAATAAATACTGGAAGCTTTTCTGTTTTAACTTCTACTTTATAAATGTTGACCATAAACTGTTACAAACAATACAAGATCACGTGTATCATTTACTAGAACAGGCAATAAAAAGACAAAGATTGAAAATTACAAAGTTTGATTATTTTTTTTAATTCAGATTTTACATAAACATATGGGGGCAAGTTTCCTCAGAGACCCTTTTAGTATATTTTCCACTTATCATTATTTGACAGACTACACCTCAAATAATACAACACCTATGCTGTAAGCCAGGTTAGCTTAGTTGGAGCAGCTGGCGTTTATTTTGATAACAATACATAAATATTGACCATAAATTACATTGAATGTAAAACAATAAAGCACTGCAATTCATTTGTAAAATATTTTACATGTAATAATTCATACCCCTATCACAGACATTAAAAACCGCCCAGGCAAAAACTATAGATGGTTAACTATGGAAAACCTGTGTCCGTCGCTATGTAAATAATGTCTTAAGGGAGAATGCCGGACGTGCATTCGGTGCAGTACTTAAAAATGCATGAACACCCTATAATATTTGCATGTATAAAAAAATGGAAATTAAAATACATTTCAACAGTTTTGTTACTTCCATTACCTGTATATTTATACAAATATGGTATATATTATATATATAAAGCAAGAAAAAACGTGTGTTTATGGAAGAGCTCTGGCTTAAAATGATTTGAACACCTTTCTGAATACTCCTTCCTCATTGGCATTTCTTTGGCCATGTCCACATATACAGACAAAACCATTAATATACGTTTTTATCATACAATGTGTCCCCGCTATACTACGAAATGCGAAAAAAAACTATGAACCACACCAGGATTGCCTACAACTCTCTGGATTGGATGGCATAGATCATTTAGCATAGATCATATGTACATTGATATTGATAATGCTACAGTACTTAAGTACTTAATAATATAACAATGGAAAAAAATTTGGCATATTGATAATTCTCATTTTCCAAACAAAAATTATCTTAAAATATTAATGGCTTTTCATCATATGATGAGTCAGAAATCATACAGCACAAACAATATCCAGCTTTAACCTTGAATATGAACATTATATTGAGCTATCTTTGACTTTTGTTTTCTTTCAAACATTCAGATACATGTAAGACAAAATAAAAAAAAAATACAGATGATAAGTATAAAAATTACACATTTCTGCTTATGAAATGGAGGTCCCATTTCGCTTTAAAATATAATATCGGTACAATATTATTTATTCTTTAAGGTGCATGTACATATATAAAATAAACTTTGCAGTTTAAATTGAATTAAAAATGTGGGGAAAAAAAGTACATAAAAGTCTATCTGTTGTGCGCTCATATACAGGGTAATAACATCTTGACATCTTCAATTGTAATGCAAAATGATGCAATTTACATATTCACAATGTTGAGAAATCTTTTAGAATATATGTGAAGATGCAGTTTGCAAAATGCATGAGAACATGTATGAGTCCAGCTTCAATCAGTGAGCCTGTCTGAGCTTGACTTAGTTTAGATTATGTTTTTATGTCTGTGGCAGATGCATGTGTATTTGCATATGTGTCCAGCTTCACACATTTTCATGTATGTGCTCGACTTCACACACCTTGGAAAATATGTAATAGGTTGTGGCAGATGTATGTGTATTTGTGTATGTGTCCAGCTTCACACATTTTCATGTATGTGCTCGACTTCACACACCTTGGAAAATATGTAATAGGTTGTGGCAGATGCATGTGTATTTGTGTATGTGTCCAGCTTCACACATTTTCATGTATGTGCTCGACTTAACACACCTTGGAAATATGTAATAGGTTGTGCAGATGCATGTGTATTTGCATATGTGTCCAGCTTCACACATTTTCATGTATGTGCTCGACTTCACACACCTTCGAAAATATGTAATAGGTTATGGTAGATGCATGTGTTTGCATGTATGAAGCTTTACGCATTTTCAAGTGTGTGCTCGATTTACACATCATCAATGGAAAATATGTAACTATGGTGGTGTAAAACGTTTACAAGTGTATGATGCACACAGAGAAAAAAAAAAGTTCTGTGTGTTTTGTTCTGCGACAGTGATCTTATAAATCTACTACAATTATGTCCTCTCGAGAAATTGACAATCCATAATAAGTAACATATGCATTTTACATATCTACTGAAAATTACACATCCAGTTTAAATTACTCTACTGAAAATACAATTTGTGCAAAAACTCTCTGGCTGAATAACATTCAAAATTATGAATGCTTGCATGTTCATCTATAAATCTCCAAGATATTTCCTAGTTAGTTTACATATTCTTGATCATAGCATCGATAACAGTATATATTCTTGATCATGACATCCGTACTGCATTCCTCTCTCTGACATCTTTTCTTGGTCACCAATTAGTTCAACAGTCACCTGGGTAGTCAGGTGTTGTACAAGTCCTAATAATAAACATCATTTTCAAAATTATAAAGAAAAAGAATCTAATTTTTAAAGAGGTTTTCATTAGTTCTATTGAAATAAAAGCACAAGCTTCTGAAGACATATTTAAGGAACTTAAAACATGTATAACTAAACATAATGGAAATTTAGACAATGCAACTCAATGCCACACATATGATGGTGATACATCTGTAATATCCATGAAATTTGCTAAGATATTTAAAATGTTTGTGGTGTGCTTTCACTAAGCAAAGCAAAATATAAACAGTTCTTGATTACACATTGAAGTCCAATCCTCATCTGACTTGCACATTCATATGGATTGGTTCTATGTTGATAGATTCCTTTAAACAATCTTCATCACCACATCTGAAAGTCATCCATCTTCCAAATTAAATCTGCCGCTCACCTCGAGTGTATATAGACTCCCTGTACAAATGCAAAGAAAATAAAATTTTACATAAAAATTTAAATATCTCTTCACCATACCTGGCCTTTTTTAAAAAATGTGAGAAAATAATGTTAATTCTTTTCTTACATTTATAGTGAGCGCAGCGAGAGTCGCAAAGCGACACTCGTAACTGCAAGCTCTACACCTAGGCAAAGAGAGAATTCGGACTACTGCACATTCATTCCATAAATTTTTTTGCCACAGAAATTTTAACCCACAATGCATCGCTTTGTACACAAACGCTAAGGCCACGTTTTCACGAGAATAACAACAAAATTTAAATAAAAAGTTAACTTGCCTTGATTTAATGAATTTTTTTGATTATTGCAGAAAAATAATCATAAACTGATTGAAATCAGCCCTGTTCAGACTTCGGTTTGGTAAAGCAACATGCAAACGATGTTGTATAATGTCCGAGTCTTATACTAGCTATTCCACTTGACTCCATTTTGATCTTAAAATAGTAACAACCGGAAAGCGCACGGTAGCCATTACTGCATGCGATTTGTGGAAGGATATTGGATCCTATAGTTAAATAATCGTAAGTAGTATTTGATGGACTTTGATGTTGATGACAGTGATGTGTAAGGTATTTTTGTGTTAGGATATAGTTTGTGCTTTGTCAAAAAGATGTTAAAATCTGTTCATCTATTTTAAATCAATGAAGAACAAGTAAAGTATATCTGCACGAGAAGGTCGCTGCGTTGGTATTTTCTTTGATTCCTTGGCATTAGGAAGAAATATCACAGATGTAAACATTTTAAATTAATTTTTTAATGCTATTAATCTTTATTGAACTGTAAAATATTTTCTGTAGCATTGCATATTTTCCCACGGATTTTTTAAAGAATAGGAAGATTGGTCAATACAGAATGTTTCTTTAAATCGAATTACCTACCTTGATATAGTCTTTTTCTTTTTAGACTAATCACAAGAACATGTATTTTTACATACAATGTATGTCATACGGATGTAAAGAAGGCAATTGGACAATTAACTTCTGAATTAAAGTTATTATAAATATTTTTTTTCTAATTTTAGGAGTTTAGAAATTACAGTGACACAGTGAGAAATTACAGAGTGACACAGTGAATGAAATTTCCATAGAAGGTAAATACATGTTTTGTCAAGGAAGCATTAACTGCTTTTATATAAGTATCATATTTTTATTTCATTTTTTTTATTTTCTTTCGTTCAATGTCTTTGTCTTTTATTTTTAGTTCATTTTTCTTCATCTTTTATTTTTAGTTTATTAGGTCTTTCCACCTTTCTGTGGAAAGACCTCTTGAAATGCTTATGTTTTTTATTTTATTTCTCACCTTATGTTTTGACACCGTAAGACTTATCGAAAAACTTTATAGTTCATAATACTGGATATATAAAGTTATTCGGAAAAACGACCCCCCATGTTTTAACTTAGACCCCTTATGCAGTTATTGCCCCTTTCACCGTAAAGCTTGTTATCGCTACTCCTCCAAAACCGAAAACCGTAGATATGCAGAACCTTCACTTACGTCTTCAACTAAATAAAGAGGAGACTTTTCAGTCTATTCATTGCAAAAGTTTTTTTCCACCCCTTTAATGAGTAACTGTCCCTGAAAGTTTATAAATTTTACAAAAAATTAAAAATTTTCAAAACGAAAAGTCGTAGAGACATGAAACAAACTACATAATATTCAATGACCTTTTGCCTTCAAATTCCTTTCAAGGTCAAAGGTCAAGGTCATTCCAAATATGAGAAATAAATTTCTCTTAATAGCTCTTATGTCCTTAAACATATACAATCTATCTTATGTCTTTAATATGTACTTTTGAAACTCTTAAGAAGATATAAATCTTGGCCCCTAAGATTGACCCTTTTAAAAGTTGTTGCCCCTTGTGCTAAAAACCCTTGTTATTGCTACTCCTCTGAAGCCATAAACCGTAAAGGTATGAAACCTTCACCAATGGCTTTGCCTAATTATGGGGTAACTAATAAATCAAACCAAAGAATAATCAAATAATTAATTTTAAAAATTGATAGATAAATATTCTTTGAAGCGATGATTTATTAATTTTTCATAGTTATTTCAGAGTTATAAAAGAACACAATAAGTTTCCCAACAAATTTAAAAAAAAACTACTATGTGTTTAAAATGATGTTCAAAAATTTCTTAGGTAAGTAACTCTGTGTACGTAATTGATAATCCCACATCTTAGGTATCCGTAGAGTGCTCTGGGAGTGTGGAAACTTCTTCTTTTTGCTTCAATGAACATATACAGGGGTGTACTGGGGCATATACTGTGGTTTTTCATACGGACAGGGGTTTTAAAAGCCAGTAGTGTAATTTCATTTGTTTTAAATGTACCAATGCAAGTGTAAAATGCAAAGCACGTTTTTTTCACTGTAGTCCATGATCTTATTCACCTGCACCTGATAAAAACTGCATTTACTGTTCCTTAAATTAAATGTATGTAGTAAGCTTTATTGATACTTATTTTGAATTTATTTTCTTAAATGTTTAAATTTGTTTTTTAGCCTATTTCATTCGTATACAGCGCAACTAGTGAAATATACCAAAATTTGCCGAAATAGGAAACATTTATATTTATAAGATTAGACAATATTTTAAAAAATGGAATATATTTAAGTGGCTAATCTTTACATTGTTGTAGGTAAGATTTCGTAATACACAACTTAAGAATTAAAATATTTCATTGTAATTTATTTTGTTATTTCCTTGTGTTTTTGCGATTTTTAAAATTCAATTTACTTACTATGTATCAAAGGTCAAACGGATGGCTTACCTTGTCATAAATCCCTTTTGTAAAATTGTTACATCGATTATTTTGAGCTTTCTTGTGTATTTGTTATTGGAGGTTTATTGACAGAAGCTAATACATGCACGTACTCAATTAGTAAATTTTACCCCCGGTTGTAGTTTTGTCAAGTGCATCTTACTGTAAATTTGTTTTGTGGACTTAAAGCAAAATGGATTCAAGTTTCATTATCTGTTAGAATTTACACAAAAGTGGATAAGTACAATTTTTGATTTTTTAAAGAATAATTGTTTGGATATTTCTACACGCTGTAGTTTTCACTCATTTTTCAAAATATAGAAGGGTGACCTTTTAGTATTAAACCTTTTTACTATAAAATGTTTCTTTCTTTAAAACAGTATATTTACATTCGCTGTGTTTTTCTACTAAACAAACTGTGTAATTGGTTAGAAAACCATTGTCGTGTGTACTCACGCGTAGAAATATAAATAGAGAAACGTGCACTAACGTGACATCACAATGAGGCTACGGCGACGTAAGTAAAAGAACATCTGCCTAATTTACATTCCGGCAGAATTATTAAGAAATAAATTCCCTCAACTTTCAAACACTTATCACAGAGAAAAAAAAAATAGAAATGGAAATATATGATGATAACTCAAATGGTATTTTGATGACAACAGTATACACATGTAGCTGGGTTCTTCGTCTTCAGTTACTATCGTCGAAACTATTGTATAATATTTACAGATTACTTTCTTGCTAAAACATTCAGTATTAAAGTGTGGATAGCTAAGTTCATAGCCACGGAGTCAGTGGTTTGCTCGTCCTTAATGTCATGATCTAGTAAATGACTGTAGACTGTCTTTTAAAGCAGATTGCGGTTTTCTGTCTGCCTGAAAACATACTCTGAAAATCCGTCCACTAAATCCTCTCGTATTGATTTTTTCTTTCTGATTTTTTTTTTCGGGATTCGAATACATAATTATATTGCAATCGTATTTTTAGAATAATTAATAATGTTGAAGACAGTCGACGCTATTTCATTGAAATATATAGTAAAATGCGCCGTACATCTACCCCAGAAAATGCATTGGAAGCTTTTAAAATCAAAATGAAGACGGATTATATATTACTCAATAAAACTATTGGGAAATTTAGAATAGATCTATTAAAAATAGAAAAAAAGAGAACATTGGTAATATATAATTTAATTTATTTGAAAAAGCTTATCATTCAAATTATTAAAGGAAATGAATCTTTTATTACTTCAAATACAACTGCTTCAGCTTACTTTTGCTTGCTTTTGATATTGTCGTTGTCTTCAATATTATGACTTTGAGATAGCTGGATTCTCCTAATGATGTAAACTGTTGGTCGTTGTTATCAGAGTTGCTTTCATCTGTAAATGCAGTCTCGATCCCGTAAAGAAGTGCAGTGTGAATATCTGAAGAGTAAAAAAATATTTGTCAATCTCGAAAAGGAACAAAATTTTTTGATGACAAATTTAACCCATTTCTCTCGTGCTATGCAGATTAACATCGTATTCCCCCACTCCGCCGCAATCGCTGTAATTATATATACCCATTAAATCCTTCAACGGGTTAAATTTTTCTGGATATTTTTTTTTTGCCTAAATCAGATCGAATAAGATTCATTCTTGATTAGGAAAAAAAAATTCAGAATGTTCAGAATGAAACATTTGGAGAATAACGAACAGTATTCAAGATCAAAAGTCCATAAAACAATACAAAATGGAAGCAGAACAAACATCAGAGGTGGGATCAGGTGCCATAAAAGAATGAGCATCCTCTGCCCATCGGTCACACCCGAATTGATCGATCTTAATATATTTGTTCTAAAGTTTTGAGGTTTTTCCGTCACTTATGATGTCAATGAATGTTGAAAAACTGTAACAGTTATTAATTTAAATTCCCACCCAATAGAACAATATCTTTTGGAAGAATGATTCGAAGTATCTCATATAATAATTTGTACAAGGTTTATGAAGACAATAAAGTTTCAAGATGTTTAATCATAAATTGGACTGATTGTTAAAGTGGTGGGAGGGAGATGGTAAAAATAACATTTGTTTTGTAGCCCAGCGATAGCAAATTAGTGAAGTAACGTGTCCTTTGTTTGGCAATTTGTTATGAAAGAATACAGATAGAAAATTCGTTGAATATCTTAACAAAAAAATTATTTATTGTTATTAAATCCCTGAAATATCGTTAATTTAAACCTTCAACATTTTAAATATAATAAAAAAGAGTGTCCCCATAACTATATCAAAATTGGATAAACGGCGTTCCTGAGAAAGAGATTTAGGTTTGTGATTGTCCCTACATGTATGTTCTTTCTTGGAAAGGGTATCCTAATCCAACAATTCCATTTTGAGCCTTTGTCATTTCTGACAAATAGACAATAAAAATTAACTTGCATGATAAGAAATATAAGGCTAGGAAAATATTTTAGCGTCCACTGCTTGAAAAAACACCTTTACAAAACTTTACTTGCCAAGTAAATTTCATTATAATTGGTTCACTTGTATATAATTCAAAACATAAGGTAAGGTTTCGTGCGAATGTGTGGAATAATTATTTTACTGACAGGATAGTGGGATTCTAGCAGCACTTTTTGGCAAAAAGATGTTTTTCAACTATACTATCTACTCAAATAAATTATTAAACTCCGGAGTATTGTTGTTCTGTTAGCTTTTTTATTAAGAAAATTTCGCTATTAATAGACGTCACGTGATGCCGCGGCGGTGGACCACTTCTTTGCGTTAGACTCTCTTTTATCTGTATGCAATAGTAGATAACACTTAACCTTTACTAGCGGTTTTGGTAATTTATAAAGCTTAATTTCTTTAAGTCTAAATTTCCCGATAATAACTTATCTGCTTCCTTATCATACCCGCGAGGCCAATGTCGAAATATGTTTGACTTTTACCAAATATATTTTGTGCTTTTAAAGTCACATTCTCGATTTAAAGAAAGCAACAGCACTTTTCAAGTTAATGTGTGTACTTACGAAAGAACGATTTAATGAGGCATCTCGATATATTTACATTTGCTAATATCTTTCTTAGATGAACTTGAAGAGAAAATATGCTCAATTTTGTGTGAATGTTATTTGGGGTCAGAGGTCATAGCGCAACCGAATCACAGAGCGATGTGATATTTTGTCTACATATTTCTGTCACGGTGCAACTTGTTTTGGAATGTTTCAAAGTTAATAACAATGAAAAGATAAAATGATAAACAATACGGATATTTTTCAATTACGAGATGTACAATAAATCTTCTTTTGATGTGAATAAGGTTTTGAATACTAAAAATTAGCATTAAAACGAATTTACTTTTTTAACCTGAAATTCCTAAAGTTAAAACAACGATACCGTCTCTTTTGACTTCAAATATTGTAAGACCTTGTGAATTAGTTAGATTATTCTCAGCAGCAATCATTTTCCTTTCACTATATACATGTATTTTCTGAACAGGACTGCTAAACGTGAATGTAAACATTCAAATGTTGGAGCGAGCTAAACTAACTTTGACCAAATAACTTCTAGGTCATAGCGCGTCACAACGTAGCAATACGTTGACCCGTACGTGTAATCGTGCAATAAATGCAATTTAAATCGAAATTCATTCGTCTCAAATGTAAATATAAGTAATAAACATCAATGTAAGGAGGTTTACTGGGAAATGATTTTTAAGTTGGTACCTGATCAAATCTACTGAGTAGCTCTTTAACATTGATGTTTATTTCTTTAGTAAAATATACCTAACCTGTACATTAAAACACGGCAAAATTAATTAAATACATTCTCTTGATAGTTAATGAAGAATTGCACTAAACAAAGGATAAATATTTGTATTTAAAGCCTATTTAAATCCTGTCGAGAACATTCTGAAATAATAATAAAACGCATTTTTCATTTTAAAAAAAATCCTTAATCTGCCTCTCAAAGCACAGGAAATAGGTCATTTTACCAAAATACGTCATGTTTACATTTTCATCGAGATCAGGGATTTGTTTAAAACCATCTGTATGGGATTAAACTAGCAATTTTTTTAATGTATTTATAAGCTTTATTATTGTTGACTATGCTTATGCAGTTTAAAGAAGCAAATTATTTCATTTTTTGGTGTCCTGGGGAATACATAAAAATCATATTTTTGTGACATCATAGTAAACTTTCCCGTATAAATTATGGCCCCGCCCCCTTTTTCCAGCCTTAACAATGCTGCGAAATGCAACTCCATAAGAGAACATCAAATATTACGCTCACTTTAAACATACGCTATTGCATTGCCTCTTCCATTAACTAGAGCTTGCCAGAGTGATAATACAGGAACTTTGAAATATATTTTCACGTTTCCGATGAATTGCAATGCGAGATAAAAATGCTAATTTAAGCAATGAATCATTATTTTTTTTTATAATATATTCTTAAAACAGCAACAGTGGGAGCAAAACAAATTTCATAACGCGCGCGATATTCAATTTATTTGCACACACCACTGCAATTTTAAGACTACATCTCTCAAAAAAATATAATTTTAAATATTAGTTCTAGCTTTTCTATAAAATGCATAACTTTGTTGAAATGAATCGTGTTTAAATAATATTCAGGTTCTGAGACATGAATAAAGTATTTTTATTCATAAACTTTATTTATTTCATGTTATTCAGTGTTTTAAGGATGCAAATATCTCTCGAACATGTTTATGTATGATGGTGTTCAATGAAATTACAACATTTATCCTTTACCTTTTTAGACGTGAAACAGAACGGAAACACTCTACAAGTATTACCATTCTCGACTAGATGCAGAGGGAGGATTAGTTGGACAAAGGACGGCAAAATAATCGACAGAAACACAGATAAATTCACAGTTGACTCTACCTGTCTCTATATTCACAACCTCACCAAGGAGGATTCCGGGAAGTACGAAGCGACTGCATCGTGTAGAAAGAAATGCGATACATTTATTGGTATGTCTCTTGGATCACTGTTACTCAACATATTAGTGAATTTCCTCAGGCTCAACTACATTTGACCACTGTTACGCAGCTTCTTAAACACCTTATCCTTCTGTGACATCATCTGCCATCTTGCTTTCCAATATTTGTGCAGGACAAGAGGTCAAGGTAGTCACACTCAGTCAGTGTGGGACTCCGCGCTATACTGTATACCACTGTGAATACAGTGGTTGGAACGTTATTGTTGACAACTTACACGAATGATCACGTTACACGAACGATTCCGCACGATTAACGCACGATTAAACCTGTTACACGAACGATCTTTCACGTTCACGATTCTACACGTTACACGATCTTACACGATTGTTAACGCAAACGCACGATTCTTCACTCAAAATAGTAAAAATTATTTAGGAATCCATATTTTCAAAACGAAATACGGCTTATGACTTATTTAAGATTTCAAAGAATCATCAATATTATTTCATAGACGCAGTAGAAAAAAACAGAAAATGATATTTCTGTAACTAAATATATGCAAGACTTTAATATTTTAGATTAAAAATAATTATTTCTAAGGTAATTCTCCGATTAAAAACGGATTTTGTTCGTTCTATTAGACAATGTACATGTATGTGGGTCGTATAATTTGATTGAATTGGATATCATGATATGCAGAAAAGGGGATACGATTGAACAAAAATGTCAGCATGGAATGACTTAAATTATAAATTTTATCCTTATGTTCCCATTTCCAAAACTTGCCAATTATTCAACTTTTTCATTTGCAGAAATTTAAAATTAATTAACTACAAATAGGCTCAAGAGATAAACACAGATAATGAAAACTTCCGAAAATCATGCCGTGTCCATGTATATTTGTCGACTAACTAGTTATGTAGGCATTGAGAAATGTTTATTTCCTTGTAAAAAATTATTTATTTTCAATGAATTGATTTCAATATTATCCTGACCATAATAAGAAGCAAATAATAATTAAAATAAGATTTTTCATAAAGGCGATTAAGATCGAAGTACGGTTTATCACAATATTGATCGCGCTATTTGACGAGAACTTAATATTTTACGACTTACTATATTGCCTGTTTACGGGCGATAATTAGTTCGTTCTGCATTCTATTATGTAAATTGCGCTTTTTCATTTTATTTGGATTTTAATTAATAAATTAAGAAAAACAAACAAGGGAAATGCTCATTTTACAAGTAACATTCCGATAAAAACTTACAAAACGAAATTTACACGATTCTAAACGCACGATCTCGCACGATTAAAAACGCACACGATTGAGTCTGATACACGAACGATCTTTCGCGTTACACGAACGATCGCTCACGATACACGAACGATTCTACACGATTGGTTTGTCAACAATAACGTTCCAGCCACTGTACCTTGACCTTAATTACCCTTGAACAAATATTGGATTTTGCAAACTGAAATTACAGAGTGATACAGTGACTGGAAGAATGACAGTGAGTTTCAGTTAACAGAGAGAGATCAGAGCTGAAGATTATTTACTTCATTTTGAGAAAAAGACTATAGAAGGTATGAAGTAAGAGTTATCTTTCATTATAAGACTTACTCCTTCAATAATGAGATTGAGTTATTGCCCTTTGGAGTCAACTTCCATTTCAGGTAGAGGTTATTTGAGCTTATTTCAATAACAATGGGAAGGTTAACCAATGAAATTCTTTCTATTTATAACTAAGTTCTGCACTTTAGGACCTATTGATGATCATTATATCACCAGTGTTTTCTATTTAATTTTTAGGTGGAATAGCTACTTATACGCACCGAATGTCATGTGCAATGTCATGTGCGGTTTGACGAGTCAGATCTGAATGAAAACTTGATAAGTATCTGCGCTCGCCCTAACGGTCGCACCATCAACATATTATTGAATGAAAAGTGCATTGTTCACTCTACTTAAAAAAACTCAAAAGACATTACCTAAAATGGAAATAAATTACACTGTGATGATGTCTCGGGCACAACACCTTTCCATCCTTAGCATCATGTATTAGCTCCCCATTCCTTGTTTCTACAAAAGATATACAATGAAAATCTAAGAGAGAGAGAGAGAGAGAGAGAGGGGGGAGGGAGAGGGAGATAGGTGACTTGAAGGAAGAAATTTTGAAGTCAAATTTACTATTATTTCTGCCAGTGTTGGACAGATAAATTTCCATAATAAAATGAAACGAATTATTCGCAACAAAAAAGACACATTTATTACCTTGCGGTCGCTGTCAAACATACTGTATACCATCGACAACATCCCAAATCTCTTTCTTTGTTGTATTCTTGGCGGAATTTTGTTCGCTTTTAGACTGGTTCCAAAACAACAATCGGATCACCTAGCTAGCGTGCGAGGAAAAAGAACGACGTGATCCGAATGACATTGCAAGTGAAGAATAAGTCTTACGTTTATTGGTTTTGTTTATAAGAGTTAACATCAATGTAATCTCCCGTTCATTTACAAACTTTATTCTTAACTACTAAAGACATATTTATCATACAATTTTCACCTCAGTATTCTGTTATCCTCCTCAATCAAGTAATATGCAAACTCTTCTGGAATGTAAAAGGAACGATCTACTTTAAACAGTAACCCAAATATGGCTCTGTGTGTTCGGTGGAATAGCCAATCATTTCAAATCAAATTGAGCGGGTCTGTCTCGTTATTTGGACGAAATTTGCAACCAGTAATACTTTTCTGAAACCTCATCTATAATGAAGAAGATTCTTGCCTTGACAACTGCTCGAAGTTCCGGATTGGCATGCACTGCAGGTTTGTTTACGTTTTCCAGCTTTCATAGATCAGTAATCCGAGATTCCTCTGACTCTAACCCCTGTTTTTATATTGTGACTTGTCACAATATAAAAGCAGGGGTTAGAGTCAGAGGAATCTTGGATTAATAGATCGGTACTTGTGAAACAATGAAACTAATGAAAGTCAGGCAAAACTACGCTGTATATGTTATTTAGAATATTAGAAGTGTTTTGATAAATCGGGGATAATAAATGTTTATGTGAATCAGTTTATTCTGTGAACAGGTTTAAATAAAAAGGTGAGTGAATAAAAAAGACAAGAACAGTTATGTAGTGTGAATAAAATGGGTAGCAAAACTAGCGGATAGCGGTAGCGGAATTTGAAACTGAAAATCCTGTTTTTGCTAATTACTGAGAATATTTTCAATCATTATAGAACTTACAGTCAGATGTAATTAATTACAACAAAATATGCCTTGGCTGAGAGTTTCAATTCCAAACATGACATATAAATTTATATTTTATAAACAGTCCTTTATAAATATCATTTTATATTTTAAACCATGTCCATTTTGTTAAAATACAGGTATAGTGAATTCAGTATGCAGATTGTGAAAGGGAAAACATCCAGGAAGACGACAATATATTATTACCCAGACCAAGGATCCCAATGGCTTTTGGTACATGGCTACATGCACATTTATGATTTTATTTTAAAATCAATTCATAGTATCTGTCATAAAATATTTACGTTATCAATTGCTTGACTTGTTCGGAAAAAGATATCATTATAAATTTGTAAAAATGTTCAATTTCCTTTGTTAAGGCTCAAGCTCTTCTGCCTACCATGAGAAAGGTAAAAGATCTGTCATGAAGAAGAAGCACTTGAGAAGGGTTCTCTAGTTTCATATTATAGATGGCAAGTATTCTTAAGTGCTAGTTTTAAAGCATTCTTTAAAAATAAAAAAAAACATATGGATGTTTGGCAATTCATAACTATTAACTGTGATTGCATTGTGTATTAATTTTTCAAAATCGTTCCTAGGTGACTGTGTGCTTCAAATTCATAAATTTTTATAAAAATATTGACTATATTTGTCAAATTCATGGAATGTTTATCACGGTATGAATTCTATTTCAGCATGATTGTCATCTTCAAATTGAGTCTCACCTGAAGTCTTTTTACTGTTCCATACCAGGGAAAATAAAGTTCATGAGCAGAAACATGCTATTGGGAAAAAGGTACATATATACATGTATATCCTAAACCATAACTTGAGTATCATACTTTAACAGCTAAGTTAAATAAGCAGACTACGTACATGTTTATTGTTCTTTTTGTAACCCGACTACTAAGTAGGGAAATGGTATTAATTGTAGATTTTTAATAATTATCTACATATAATAATGCCATTTCTTTTTCACATATTATGTGTACAAGTAAGGCAAAAATTTTCAATTCTGCATGAATATCCAAGCTACAAAATTTGTGGCCACAAGAAATCTTACATTACTTCTTAGTACTACATGTACATTAGTTTATATTGCAAAGATTCCTTGGAAAGAAAGAATCTTGGGCTTAAGATTTTTTGTGATATGGGCTCCTTGACCAAACCCATTGATTCCTCATATATTAAGTCATTAAAAAGAGGTATATCCATATTCATCAATAGAATTTACATCTTTTTGGTAAAAATGAATGCTGACAATAATAGTTCAAAATATTTTTTTTTCTTTTTGAGGGTAAAGGTTTTGTATGAAATTTTTATCTATCAATAAGGTTGTGTCTTTTTTTTTTTTATCAATCATGGTATTGTGAATTCTGATATTTAAATTGATAACATAGATACATTTGAAAATATTCATACTGATGCATGTCTCTGAAAATATACTTATAGATTTTTTTTTCTTTTAGGAAAAGCAGTCAAAGAATGTGTGCATGGGAATAAAAGTCTTGGACTCTGAAAAGAGAGATGTGACAAAAAATATTTTGACAGTTGTTGATTTCTACTGAAACCAATGTCCACAAGAAAGAGGAGCCCAGTTTTATGTGGATTCACAACTTTAAATTTGAGAATGTACAGTTGTTTTTATTATGAAACCTGTCAATGCGCGAAAAGCATTATCGTGAAATGTACTCTGTCTCGGATACTTATTTATGTGTATGTGATTTCCAGGATAGAATATGGGCAACTTAAGCTGTCAAGAAATATGATGTTTTTTTTGTGTGTGTCAATCTTCATTTTTTTTTGTTTGTGTTTCATTTTGCACAGCATTTATGGTAAAAATTCAGTTAACACTCACTTTTGTGCACATAATCATGGTTCTCACATACTTAGATGTCCATGAAATCTACTTAAAGCATAAAAACCGGCCAAATTATACGAAATGTGTACATCAGGAAGTGTGCGAAAAATTAAAAGTCGAATTTACAAAGGTTTACCGAGGTAGCTGATTGTACAAAGTAAATCGCATGAGAAAAAAAATTGAAAGATTAAATAAATTTACCAACAGAAACAGATTAAATTCTTACTTAAGCAATATATTCCAACTGCCGCATTCTAAACAAGATTCAATAAAAAGTAATGGGAGTGGAGAGGTGAGAGGCAGCCAGAAATTTGGAAAAGAAGATTTAGCCAAAGAACAGAGAGGAATTCGGGAAAGTGAAGCAGTGAATGAGAAATTAAAAATTATGTCAGAACTGAATATTGTGATTGAACACCTGAGAAGGGACAATGCAGCTTTCAAAGACAAAATTAGAGGCTTTAACATTAAAAATAAAAACAGAAAATTGAAAAAAAAGATGAAAGAATAAAAAAAATTAGAAAATGTAATTAAAAAAATGACAGAAGAAAATGTACAAAAAAATGACAAAAGTGTGCAATGCAATACCATGAAAACAGTTATTGCTGACTTTAAAAAAGATATTGATTTTTTTAATGTCAGAGAAAGAAAATAATTGTGGTGATAAAGAATTTGTACATATAAAAAAAATATTGATTTTAGAGAAAATTGTAAAGGAAATTTGTACTATATTTTTAGAAGTAGAAACATAGCTTTGGTACATATTGCACCAATTATTCAAGCTGTTTAATATATAATTGATATTCATGTTGAAAATCTGCCATCAAAAAGCACTGCTGGAATTTTTACAAGTGAAATGGGTGTAGTCAGTAGAACTCAGTTGAATGAAGAACAAACAAACACTAGAAATATTACTATGCATAGAGATGCCACTACAAAGAAAGGGAAGCATTTTTATGGAGTTCAATTTAATACTGGTGAGAAGATTTTATCTGCAGGGTTAAGCCAGGTCTGTGATGGGAAGGGTGAGACATATGTCGAAGTTACGAAAGATACTTTATCTGATATTTCTCAGAAAGAGGGTGACTGTGATACTATTTTAAACAATGTTTCTTGTTTTATGACTGACAGATGTGCCACTGAACAAAAAGTAAATGACATTTTGAGTAAAGATATAGATCACAATGTCCATTCTTTTAAATGTTCTACTCACCCAATCTTGAATTTTTCAGATGTATGTCTAGAAGAAATTTTTAATATTGAACAAGAATTGTGTTTTAAATTTCCTGGTTTTACTCATTCATCAAAAGAGCCTTTTACTGTGAATCTTTTGAGATCTTTTTCCAAATTGTTTTTTAAAGATTGGGTAGGTGATCCCCATGTTGTACAGGTCTATTTGAAAAATCATGGTGTTTCAGAGATTCCCATTGTCAATTTTAGAGGGAATAGTTTCAATGTCATGTTTTACAATGCTGCAGGTATCCCGTGGGGGTCCGGGTTAGAATAGGTCCTCAGTACCCCCTTGCTTGTCGTAAAAGGCGACTAAATGGGGCGGTCCTTCGGATGAGACCGTATAAACCGAGGCCCCTGGTCACAGCAGGTGTGGCACGATAAAGATCCCTCCCTGCTCAATGGCCGTAAGTGCTGAGCATAGGCCAAAATTTGCAGCCCTTCACCGGCAATGGTGACGTCTCCATATCAGTGAAATATTCTGGAGAGGGACGTTAAACAGTATACAATCAATCAATCAATCAATGCTGCAGGTACTTTTTTTATGCACAAGCTTATTTTACAATATTTTAATTCTTTGAAAAGTTCTTACACTCTTGATCAGAATTTTATTATGTCATGTTTGCAGAACAAAACATTTTTAACTCTTTTAAGATCACTTGGCATTTTATGCAAAATTATCACAGAACCTTATTTTTTAAAAACAACAGAAGCTGGGAACATTTTAGATATGGGCTCTATATTCCAGAGATTTTTATATGTTTTGGAATTGTTTATTGAAAATCCAAAGTTGGCATTGAATAATGAAGTTTCACTTTTTTATGGTCCATATTTTTATAACGAAGTTTTTGAATTTTTACTGAAGACTTCATTAAATGATGATCTTACGTGTGTTTTTATAAAGCGTATGTGTACTGTTTTAAAAAGCAAAGGTAGTAAACTCTTTGATGAATTTTTAAGTGGAGGCAAGTATTTTAATGTTAGTTCAAGTGATTTACAAGAATGCCAGTCCTGTGACACAAATAACATTTGCATTGAAAGACTTATGGGACAATTAGATTTCAAATTAAAAGCATCGTCCACATCACCTTTAAACACTATCGAAAGTTGCATTTTATATACAAATAATAAAACAGACGATTGGTTAAAAGAGAAAGATTTGAGTAAGCAAGAAGAAATAATTTATAATGCTCGTACAGAGAAAAGGATGTTTATGCAAAAAGACAAGGATAAGCAAGAAGAACTTTTTATAAAACAAACCAAAATTATAGAGGAGAAAAAAAGGAATTGCAAAGAAAGAAAGAGAAACAGTCAAAACAATTGGATGATGCAATTGAGGATATAAGAAGGGTGGGACTATGGGAGTGCGAGGAAAAGATAAGGGAGGAGTTAGAAAAGATAAAAACAAAGAAGGAAAAAATGGAGGCTTTAAAAAAACAAATTAATATTTACAAAAAAGTTTTTAAAATTGACAAGGAGCATAGAGAATCACTGCAATTCTCCTCAACAGGAAAACAGTTTGACTTGAACAAGTTACAAGAAAATCTTTTACATTTAATAAAATTACGGGAAAACGCACAACAGTCCAATTTCAAAGCAAGTGATTTAGTAGGAAAAGAAATTGTACAAACATGGACGGTCGAGAGTGGGGAAAACAGAGATTGGGAGGGCCAAATAAAGAGTTTCGAAAAAGGAGTTTACAAATTAATTGAATATCAGATATAAGTATTTTATCTTCAATAATGATAATTTTACACTGTTTCACAGAATTGCATGGCACTTAACAAATTTTTAAACCATATCCTCTAAATGAATTTACAAGAGGCCAAATGACCTTAATGATCACCTGAGAACAACAAAACAGTACAATACAACAATGTAAAGGATCTATAAAAGTAAATAAGTAAAATACAGCACATGGGCAAAAAAGAAGATTTTCCAAGAAAAAATGCATTTTTATTGTATGATGACTACCTAAAGCTCCACCCTTCGTCCAAAATTACTTTTGGTAAAGTGCTCAGGAATTATTTCAGTTGTGAGTTTGACTGCTGATTGTCCATGCAAGCATAAAGAAGAAGGTTTTTTTTAAAGATTGCATTAATTCTGATGGTTTTGGTCCCACCCTATAGGCCGCAGAGGGTCAGGGGCATGAAATTCACAATGTTTGTTTCCCTTTACTCATTGATGCTATATGCCAAAATTGGTTGTCATTGGTTCAGCGACTCGAGAGAAGAAGCTGATGATAATAAAATGTTCACAGACAATGCACAATGTAACAGACAAAACAGATAGAAATACATATATAGATGACTTCAAGAAAGGAAATCTTAGAAGTCAATTCAGAATTTAAAAAAAAACATACTTAATTATCTGTCTAACAAAAGAAGCTTATTAAATCATTTTTTAAAGTAAAGTCTTTGCATTATTATCAAAAATACTAGAAATGATGGAAATAACTAAAAAAATTCAAGGTTTGAAAAGGTTTAATGTAAAATAATTTAAATTTATTAGAATTATTAAAATTGAATATTATTGAAATTTTTTCAAAAAGTAACAAGATTTCATTTAGTATTTAAGATTTCATCTTTAAATTTGCTAGTTCACCAGTTTATTCAACAATTTGAATACATGTATACATCAGTCATCTTTTTTCTTCTTCATATGTTGCATTAATCACTGTCTAACTATTAATAGTACTAGAATGTTTATGTCTTGTGCATGTTTTTAAATGTTCATGCATTGTTTATATTAATGTTTTTGGTGTAAAGTGTATTGCCTAAATGTTCATTTGCAATTTATGTAAGACATATTCAAGTTATAATATTTATAACTATATCAGCCATACTCCTAAATTTTATATATATTTTATCACTTATTTATGGCTAATAAGAACATCTAAAATTTACATATTATATTGTATACTTGTTAATGAACTAAGGAGCTGATAAGAACAGGATTATAATTCTCCAAACATATGATATTATAGGTTGTGTATTGGGATGATAAAGAAAGGAAGAATGGCAGTGAGTTTGAGTTAACAGAGAGAGAAATTAATATCGACATACAGGAAGGAAATCTCTTTATAAAAGGTAATTTTTATTGCATACAGATGTCACTTAAAAACTTTTATTTACAGTATTATTGCCTCTCAGCATAATTTGTTCTCCTTTTTGAATATAAAAGAAGATAAATTAATTTATCTTTTATTAATTTGATTTAGATACCGCCAAACTGGATCAATGTTACTCAACATTTTAGTGAATTTCCTCAGGCTTCTTTACCACCTTATTCTTCTGTGACATCAAGGAGTGTGCTGTTTACTTTTTAAGGCAAATAAATTGCCCTGTATAGACATCAGAGCTGAAGATAATTTAACACATTTTTAGAAAAAGACTATAGAAGGTATGAAGTCAGAGTTATCTTGCATTATAAGACTTTTTTCCTTCAATAATGAGATTGAGTTACTGCCCTTTGAAGCCAACTTCCACTTTAGGTTGAGGTAGTTAGAATTAATTTAAATAACAATGGGAAGGATAAACAATGAAAATCTTTCTATATATAACTAAGTCTTGCACTTTAGGACCAACTGCATATCATTGTATTACCAATGTTTTCGATTTTAATTTTAGGTGGAATAGCTAGAAAGCAGATTAAAAGAATTTTTTGCCAACAGGTGTCTATGAATTTGGTGTGCACGTTATTCACGAAAGCTGTAATACAATCCACAGGTTCAATTAACCTCTTGATGTACATTGTTATTTTTCGTTACGAAAAAAATGCATATTGCCCGGAAATGTGAGATATACTTACATTTTAGGTAGGTAAATAATTAACGAGGCTGGGGGGTGGCAGCAATTTTCAGACTATTTTGATCTCCTTTAAAAGGAGAGCTCCATATAAAGATGTACAAAAAGATAGAAATTTAAAACTAAAATGTATGAATTTTTTCTTTGCCAAATGAATGATGACAGCTTAAGATACCGTATCTAAAAAAATAAGTTGAATCTGGTGGTCAATTTGTAGTTAAATTGTTGACCCCCCAGCCTCCTTAAAATTACTGAAACTTATACATACATAGCATACGTGATATGTTTCTGCTAGGTATAAGGGAAACTGCCCAGTTACGTATGCATATTATGCCCCCCACCCCACCCGAAATGCTATGCAATTTGATTTTTGGTAAAAATAGACATCCTCCACCCCCGATAATTTTGTTTAAATAATAAATAGTGCTGAAAAACAATTTAATATCTTGTATTAAACTTTACTACCCCAAATGAGGCATCCCTGTTATGCTCCCCTTGACCAAGACACTATGCACTATGTATTTTGTAAAAAAAAATGGATCAGCACAATAATTTTGTCAAAAGTAAGGGCGTTGATTGTAATGTTGCGGGTTTGAATCCCTTTGTGGGACGTGGAGACTGGTCCTTCGAATGAGACTGGTAAACCACGGGCCCATGTCCCAATAGATTCTGGCACAAAAAGATCCCTCACAGCTCAATGATCATCTGTGACAGTTCCTATTATAGGAAAGAATATGCAGCTCTCTACTGGCAAGCCTTCATATGAGCAAAAAATCCTGAGAGGCACATTAAACAAAATACATTAAACTATCAATCTTTAACATGTTTAACGTTCCTGAAGAGAATTTATCTCTTCTGAGAGAATGCCATTTCCAGAGAAGGTCCAGACGCGAGGGGATGCTCCGCTTAGCGGTGCTCTTAATTGTTTCATCTTGTAATTCAAAAATGTAGCGAACATCACCTATTTATTATCAAAGTACCTCATGGGAAAATGTATTGACCTGCCAGACATTCGTTTATGTTTGTAGTATATAATTTGTTACTGTTAAATATTTTTATGTCATTAATTATATGAAAGAAGAAAGAAGATAACTAAAAACAATACAAATCAGGAGCAGAGAAAACAAGGACATTTTAAACATCAGAGATGGGATTAGTTGCCATGGATGACTAAGCAACCTGTGCAGACCAGTCATACATGCTGTATGGAAAATGGACAAACCTGTCGATAATTCGAAATGTAAATAATGGCCTAACAATAAGTATGAGGAACCCACGTCATCGTTCAACTTAATTATAAGTTGTATTTGCTGATAAGGTCTTTGTACTGACAAAATAAATTACATAATGATTATATCAAACGACACTATTGATATTTTTGTTTCAACTACTTGTTTGTCAATAACTTATTTTGTTTTAGAATTTTTTCGATACGAAGAGCATATCGAATAAACTGAGAGGTATAGATCCCTGTGGTGCTGGTAATAAGAGTTACAAACAACCATGTGTTTTATATAGACAGCGTGTCCAGGAAGGACTACAGAATGTATAAACCAGTTTGATAGGAGAAACTTTAGATAAACTTGATAAGTATATAGGTGACCCAACAGATATCTAATATTTTAAAGTTTCGGAGGCCATACTGGAAATATAGAAATATAACTTTATATCACCTTACTTACAATATGGCTTCAGATAAACGTCATGCTATCAATCAAGAAAAGACAGCAGTATGGATTGAATAGAACAGATCACTTGGCATGGAATTTCAATCTAACATGGATTATAAGGCTGCAAAAACAAAGTTTACAAATGCACTTTTTGATGTCATAAACAATACGGATTAGAACAACTGGATCAACTACAGAAAACAGCAGACGTGGATATTGATTTATTCTATTACACTATAAGAAATCTTTAACACCACATGAGTTTGCAATTAACGGAGTTTTCTCCCCCCCCTTTCTCTCTCTCTCCCTGAAAAGAGGATAATAAAAACATAATATCAATATCAAACAAAATATTTGATCTATTAAAGTGATCAAAATATTATATCAAATAGTTATAAGAGGAATGTGTTTATTTAAAAAAATGAATATGAACAATATTTGCCATATTATTTCTTTGCTTTTTTACCATGACATGCGTTTGCTTACATTTAAGTGAAAGCGGAAGTTACTTTATTGACATGGCAACAGTGTATGAGGGTTGACCCAAAATTCGTGGAATTTTTTCATATTTTCATTATTTATAAGTGATTGGTTGAAAATAAAAAAATAGAATATGGACACTTGTTGAATATTTTGAAGAAAAAAAAAATTAAATATTTATTATATATGTAGTTACGATAGTTACTCTATGGCAGTTGCCATAGAAACGGTCGTTTGGAAATGCAGAGGATACATTAATGCGTTTATAATCATTTTAATTCTTTAAACGAGAAATGAGAATTAAACTGCCCAGTTTGATATATGTCACTATATACGATTGCTTGATCTTTTATAAACCTTTTTTGATAGTTTTACAAATTTCACTGGATAAATAAATTTAGAAGTTGATAATTTATTGTTTATGTTTAGTTGTTATATAGACAGCTTCAAATTTTGGTCGCGTCATAAGAATTGTGAAAATCCGAGAATCACTATATCTTAAACGCTTTTATTATTGACATAGGATGGGGAAATATGCATCTAGTTACTGGATTTCTAGTGGCATAAGAAATTTAAGAAACATCAAACTTCCAAGTACGTTGAATAAAGGTGTGGCTGGATTTTGAAGGCTCTGTTCTAAGTGTTTATCCCCTAGATACATTGTATATTGAAAGCGTTATAGGTACTTAGACACAGATTTGAAGTTATCATTTTCTATATAATATTACGACTTATATATTTTAATAGCATTTCACATAAAAATTAATTGAAAATCTTATTTCATATAAAAGATATTCAAATTTCAATTTCTTTGGCGGGTTTGATTGACACATTCTTGCTCTTTCGCAAATTAATTCTACTCTTAATCCTTAGGAAAAGTGGCAATCTTTTTGTGTATAAATGAAAAACATTACTACTATAATCCAGGAAAATAACTTTTAAATGAAATAAAATTTTTATTTAATTTTTGTGTGAAATGCTTTTAAAATATGTAAGTGGTAATATCATAGAGAAAATATTGACTTCAAATCTGTGTCCAAGTACGTTTAATGGACGCTGTTGGCTGTCGTAGTGTTCTTTACATTGCTACATAAATTGGAACATCCTGTGGAAAGACGGGAAGTGTTTTGAAATATGTGTGAAAGATGAAGATTAGTTGGTGCAAGATGATGTACAGTTTTTTTTAAAAGAAAAGAATGGAGAAAAAGGGCAAAATTTTGTTCATGTATAAATATGCATTTGAATTGGTCTATTGGGTGGAATGCTTCTACAAAATGACGTGTGTCTCCCTTGGGTTTCACAATGAATAGTTTTTATCCAATGCCTGACTTTTGTCTCTGGATTACGCTTTCCTTTGCTTTTCTGATAATGAGTTCATGCATTTTTATACAAAGCCTCCATAAAGGTACGAATCAAATAGAAAACTGTAGTGGAAAAAATAAACAAGAAAATGTCAGAATGGTTAATTCTAATATCTTCATTGTTTTATGATTTAAATCAAAGTATAGCACTTCCTATAATTGTCTTTAAAACAATCAATTTATATGCGTACAGAACAAATCATTAATTTTTACTGTCATTTTCACATAAACACACAAAACACAAACAAACAGTTTTAAACAATAGCTGAAATATCAAATTATAACACTTACAGATTTCAAGGTATTGGCTGAAACAAACGGTCGGTCAGACAGACAATCCGACGTACTAATAAACGGACATTTTAATGATATATAAGTTTTGCTTTGCTTTAGAGTTTTTCCCCTTTATTATAAACCGTCCGGGTTGGGCGCACGCGGGCCTATAGTACCCGGCCGGTATTTACTATTATTATATGTTATGTACATTTGTGTAATCAAAGGAGTCAGAAGTATCATTAATTATTATGCGCATGCGTCAGGTACACGTGCAGGTGGGACATGATAGAGGTCCGAACATTTATGAATTTTTAACCTATCTGTAAATAAATTATTCTCAGCATGGAAAATGTTGTGTGCCGTCTATCTAACGTTGCCCTGCTGCAAGTAGAATGAGTTTTGTATCACCAGCGAAACCACCAAAAAAGAAGAAACAACGAACGAAATCAAAAAAGGGGGGACAGGAAGACAAGATGGCGACCAATATGCCGGGACCACCAGAGACGTATTATACGTATTATACGTCTCTGGGACCACCAAGCCAATCGCAAATTACGCCAGGTATGTCTACCATGTGTTCGAACACCGATCCTATGCAATACTAATCCATTCCTTCACCGTCTATGCAACCACCACAAGGCTTTGTAAGTATGAACCCTACTCAAGTGCATGTACAGCCTAATTTCCAATCGAACATTCCCGCTACGAGTTCAGGTGTACCGCCACAATGGGCAATGGAAATCTTCAGTAGACTAGATGGAATCTCACGTCGTTTAGAAAAGCTAGACTCAATTGTATGTTCTTTAATTGCTATGCAAAACTAGGTAAAGTCACTTACTTCTAGAGTTTCCGAAGTCGAAAAGAGTCAAGAGTTCATAACTAAAACAGTCGATGACACCGACAAAAAACACGAGGAAAGCCCTTAGTGAGATAAACAATCTAAAAATAGCACTTGATGATTCAATGTATGCAAACTCTCTCATGAAAGAAGAAATACTAGACTTACAATGTCGCTCCATGAGAGATATCCTACTGCTCCATAATATCAAGGAACCCTCTGCCGATGAAACCGAAGATTGTGTTAGCATTATTCAAGACATTTGTGGTTCTGTATTGGAAATCGGGGGAAAAGTCGACCTCGAGAGGGCAAACAGAATCGAAAGAAAGGTTACTGGTAAGATACGGCCTGTAGTTGTAAAATTTATAAGATTTCCACAGAGAGAACTAGTCCGTAAAAATGCATTTAAATTGAAAGGATCAGAATTATCAATTTCGGAGCATTTCCCTAAAGAAATTCAAGAAAGAAGAAAAAAC
This sequence comes from Saccostrea glomerata, assembly GCA_003671525.1. Taxonomy (NCBI): domain Eukaryota; kingdom Metazoa; phylum Mollusca; class Bivalvia; order Ostreida; family Ostreidae; genus Saccostrea; species Saccostrea glomerata. Next base: position 38,696 of record PRKT01000900.1, on the reverse strand, counting down.
TACTACCCGTGTTATAAAAAGCAAAGGATGGCGACAAGAAGGCATCTTTGGTGAAAGACAAGCTTTACATTAATGGGAGGCTCTACAGACAGGATCAAGCGATGGACATAGCAGAACACAGGGGGCCACAGCCAAGTTAGGGGTGTCCGGAGAATGATCATCCCTTAAAGATAATCGGATGGAACATTAATGGTGGTTTTGAAAATAAATGGAATTCCCTAAAACATTTTTTATGTACATATGATATTATATGTTTATCCGAATGTTGGTCGCATAAAGAATTTCTTTGGATGTGGAAGATTTTCACACATACGTCTTTCCACGAGATTCAAGAACTATTCAAGGAGGGGGAACAGTTATTTTGATAAAGGATACATTTGTACCATATGTCTCAATCGCTGATTCTTTGTTTGATGCTATAATTTGGTTCAAAATTGACAAATCTCTGTGTGATTACAACAACGATATTTATTGCGCATTTACATACTTACCTCCTATTAATTCTACTTTTTTGAAAAGCAACAATTGTGATATATTTAATGAATTAGAAAAATTTTTGTGTAGTTTCCAAGATCTGGGTGATGTTTTTATCTTTGGAGATTTAAATAGTAGGACACGATCACTGCCAGACTTTATAGAAGATGATATACTTCATGAGGATGTTTTGGATAATTTATGGAACAAGACTATTGTCGTTATGTAAGACCACGGGACTCCATATTGTCAATGGAAGACACAAAGGCGGTCACGCAAATGATTTCACCTTCAATGGGACACGTGGACTCGTGGACGTAAATTCATTGTTTGTAATTTTAATGCTTTTTCATATCATGCACCGCTGCACATAGAATTGCGCACTAAGCTGAAAGGTCACCAAAACCAAAGTCCAGCCGACTCGAATCAATACACCCAACGGAAACGATCAAACTGGAATGCGGAAGCGCTCGAATCGTGCAAGGAGTCCATTCTGTTAAATCAACACGAATTTGAATACTGTTTCAACATTGACAATATATGTGCACAATCTGATATGGTCTCAAGTAAAAACTGATTTAATAGTGTTTTCCATGAAGTTGTAAATCTATTCTTTACATACAATAACTAGATGCTGTCATGAGACAGTAATACCCGCACTAAGGTGTTTGCCTCTAAATACACACTCATACATATTGGGCGGCTTTCCAAGGAAAAAGTCAAAATAATTCTGTAATTTACATGTATTCATCAAATTGAGTATGAAATTCTCAGACCTTGTGACCTATAACTCAGAACCTCTTATATTTATTTTACATGCTTAATTCATTTTATATACCAGTTTGAATTCTATTAATGATGTAAATTAGAGTTTGATAAATGTTTTGCTCATAGGACCTTTTTAAATTTACTAATCCTACCCCAACCCCACC